>JALPQI010023809.1:0-17411 GCA_025490895.1 Thaumatotibia leucotreta | reverse complement strand
AAAATCACTACGTTTTACTTTAAATTACACTCAAAAAGCACGTTCCTTGGGCAGCTAAAATCGCAAACACCGTGGAACTACAATAGCCTTGGAAATGCAAGTACGTAATACAAGCTTACCCTGGCAACAATACTCGAAGTCTGCCATGGCATTAGGTACACCTAATACATGTATTAACAAGTTCACTTTTCATAACTCCTGATTGGAAAGTTCTTTTTTCATACGTAGGTAGTTATGCGGGTCGAAAGTTGTTCTTCCGTCCCTAGCGTCGAAAGTAATTTATTGAAACTTAATTAAGGTACCTAATAGGCCAGGCCTATTCTATGGCGCCGAGGCGTGGCCGGTTCTCGAGCTTCGCGGTTCAGGAGCTTCGCGTTACAGAGATAAAGATGCTGCGGTGGATGTGCGGCGTTACGCGTGCTGACCGCATTCGGAACGAGTACATCCGTGGCAGCCTCGGAGTCCGTGACGTAGCGGAGAAGCTTCAAGAATGCCGTCTTCGGTGGTTTGGTCACGTTTGTCGTAGGCCACCTGATTACGTAGGAAACATGTGACTTAATACGGGGTCGGGGGCCGTCAAGGGCTAGGTAGCCCTTGACGGCCCCCGACCCCGCGGCAGGCAGACCAAAGAAGCGATGGTTAGATGTCGTGAAGGCTGCATGACATGAGTGTTAATGGGCTTACAGTAGAAGATGCCCAGGATCGCGTAAAGTGGAGGAAATGTAGCAGGAAAGCGGACCCTGACAAAGGCGGGATAACGCTAGGTAGAAGAAGAAGAATTAAGGTAATAACTAATAAAATATTATTGAACTTAAATCGAAATGAAAAGTTGAGCATTTAACTCAGATGAAAGTGACCCATTGATCTTGACTACTATCGAGCGCTAGAATCTCGGGTGTAATGGATCAGTTTCGACCCTTGGTTAACAATCTATTACTATTGATAGCCAATACATGCAATTAAGTTGGTACCTACGTGCAAATTCAAAATTATCCATTTGTTTAAATAGACAGTGTAGGGTCCCTATCTGTGGTCCCTATATTAATTCACATCATGACATGTGATGCATGCGCAGCACAGAGAACGTATTAAAAATTGTTTAGGTACCTACCAACAAAGTTACCTACGGTTTTACACAGCTTGAAAAAATATATACCTACCGTGAACAACTGAACATTTATACAATTGTTAACACGATACAAATTCGATTTCTGTGACTCCAATTCAGAAACTATTAGGTACTTACCTAATTAAGAGAACTTAACCTAATCAGATGGTTGATACTGAAGTATCTAATTAAAATATGTAGGTGACTATGTATGTACATGTACTTAAATTACTTAATATAAACTTTTTTCTTAACCTAGCCAAGCCCTTTGAAATGTTCCGTTACATGACCTAAATTGTAAAGTCGTGTCGTTCAAGAAAAAAGTAGTGTAGGTATTTGGCACCAATTTGTAATAAATAATACATATTATATGGTTATTGTTATTAGGTACTATCATTTTTTTTCTGCAGAAATGAATATCTCAAATCCGTAAAATAACAGCGTATTAAGATAAATAAATAGTCACATACATTCAATGATTCACTCATGGCAAAAACATATAATTATCTACATCTACATGTAATCGTAAGACATACTAGGTACTTGTGTAAATAAAAAGTGTAGGTATATTTTATCGTTAGTTTCGGTTGCTTCATTGTGCAAGATATTATTGCAGGTGTCTGTACTTAATGTATTCAAAGTTATGGCAAATTCTGACTTTGTATGCGTGTTGAGATGTTTGCCAGCGGTTGCCGCGCGACACCGAGACTCGATACCTACTGCCATCCGCCCTAGGCCATTAAGAGGCGCCATCTCCTTAACCCGCCATTCTTATTTGATCTCCAATCATTACTAGCCACTACGAGTTTAGAGGACAATGGTTATGCTGGTTCAATTGCATCAGACACTCGATGTTCGGCAAGCGATGGAAACCCAAGGCCTAGCCTCAGTCACGTCCCGCCCGCCTTAAACAACGCACAGCTACGGAAAACAGAAAGGCATTAACGTCTTTTTACTTTCGTATAAAACATTTGGGAACTCATGTTTAGATGCATTTTTTATACCAGGAAAAAATACAAGAACTGAAGGCGGTACTGAACTGTGTTAAAATGTAGTTTCATTCTTTTAAACGTTTTTTCGGTTCCTTTACAGTAGGTTGTGCATTTTGACTTTCTTTCCTAAATTTTCTCGGAAATACTAAAGAGCAGTTTTTGTAAAGGAAACTAATTTATGTTAGTTCAGAAACTTTCTTCGTAATCACTGTGTTGTAAGTGATTGTTAATTTTGTAACTACCGTCGGGTTGTTAAATGTGCCAGACATTTGTTGTTTTAATAGACACTTGACTTCATAACAACCCAAAGTGTAAAACTGTATAACTGTGACCTTCGTTCAACCTCGACCTACAGTGATTTGCTGCGATTTTCGTGCATAACTTCAATATTAGATAGCATCAAGATGGATTTAGTGCACCGGCTGCATTACTTGGTGCTGTCTCAGAAGTCAGATCTGATGACGATGGAGAGGGAACAGAGGATGCGCGTGCGACGGCAGTCCAGTCTACCGGACTATAGCAAAGCGAATAAAACCAGACAGCGGCTTGAGCAGGCTTACTTTAATGATGTAAGTTGTAAACGTTGCTTAACTAAACGGTTAAACTCATGTGATTTTAGTTAGGTACTACGCGCGATATGTTTCGGAGAGCCTAGATCACAATTATCAAGCACTAAATTGTATTACAACTAATTAAAAGATCAGTCTTACACTTGTATGTTTTTATGTAAGTTGTAGACTGAGCTATGTTGTGGAATCAGATTGAATACAATAGAAATATATATAGTCAGTTTATTCGTAACAAGCACAAGAAATACAATCTAATAAAATGAAGAAACATACAAATAAAAAGTGCATGCTACGAAATGGCCTCACCTCAGCATCATGCTAGCGTGTGTCAACGCTGGTCTTCCAATGCGGCCATCGTATGAATAGAATATATACTCTAAACACTCTCTCTAATAAACCTCACAAACAGCATCAATAATTAAAAAAACTCTTACTACAAAGAAAAATACAATCAAAATAACACCAAGAGACATAAAGGTGCCGTTGTAATAGCTGCAATCGGACATCACTCAGCATAATGCTCCGACAAATATAATGCCACAGCGCTGGTCTTCCGTAGAGCGTAGGGAAGATAGTGATATTTACTTACCTCTAATTTTTAGTAGAGTGCACTCACTACTACTTAAGTAAAAACTTCGAGGTGTAATCCGGCCTAAGTTTATGCAAACATTTCAACTTGCGTTTTTTGTTTGGGGAAAGTACTTGCATCCGACTTGAACTTCTTGGATCACATCACATTACGTCATCGGTCTACTTTTGGACAGAGGCCTCTCCTATTACCTATGCGTATACACGCATTAGGAGGTAAATGCACAAATACGCCATGCTGGGCAAGTGGGTTGAATGTACACGATCCCAAGATGCTCCCCATAACGGAAGAGAGGTGTCGCAGTGGAGGTTAGTGGGTATTCTTCTCCTTGGAGGAGCGAGCCTCACATACCATCATGGGCTCCCAAAGTGGGTTGGCGATCACAATAGTGTGTCCACTCCACTATGATGATGCTGCCGCCTATCATCAATTTTCAATAAATAAGTGGTCAGTGACACTTCAAATCCCTTAATCGACTCTTACGACACCCACGGGAAGAGTTTGGGTGGTGACAAATGTATTCTTACTGCCATCACCACACGGCCATACTTCTTGCATATGTTTTGTTATCACTAGGTACCTATATAGTTATGAGTGATGGCAATTGAAACCGTTCGTGAATTTTTCCAGAGGACATTTTTTACGATTCGTCTTATTGACAACATTGTCATGCCAAAATGCTGAATATGATGTGTTCCAAAAATAAAGCAAGATATAAAAACATTGGAAAACACTTATTCCATCATTTATCAATAATTGTATTTTTCCTAGAGTTCATGGAATGGATAATTTCAAATGATTCTAGCATTCAATAAAATAATATTTCTGGGTATTCCTGAAACAAGATCGTCTTCACTTCATTACTCCATCCGTTGTTCTTTGCTCTAATATTTCCGTCTACACGCGTAACCTTGTAATCCAGGGCAGCGATCAACGTTAAGACAATTAATAGTTCTTAGAAATAACGTGATACTTAATTAAAGCCGACAGTCCAATTAGCATAGGCCAAAAGGACCCTTCCAAAAGCATGGCTTTGGACAAAAAGATGGATCTGATAAAACACTTCCCATCATTTGATAACGGGTTTTTATGCGGCCAACTTTTATTTCTGCTCGACACGACACGACCTATCTTTGAGTTAAAATGTAGGTAAAGAAGGATCGTTAAGCATACCAAACGCGGCGATAAATCGCCGTAGTGACATAGTAAAGTCTTATCACGAGACGCCTGCCACGCAGCGGAGGAAGAACACGCAACTATTTATTAGCTTAGGCCACTTATCCACTCGCTACCCCATGGGTATTAAAATAGCCTACAGTAGTTTACTAGCGATAATAGATATAATATATGCGATTACTGACGCTTAGATAAAAATGTGCAGTTATTCAAGGCCATTTTGTATCTTATCACTGACTGTAACTTTTATATTAATTACTCACGGATCTCATACTTTTTTTTAATGCTGTGCACTGTGGTATCTATAGTTTGGTTATACAAGGTGAAATTCTATTGGTTGTTCTCCGTTTAAGGGCTTGTTCAGTGTCCTTTTCCAATTAGGACAAGGATTTTTCACGTAATTTTTTTTATATTTTCTATGGGGCAGGTCTTTCAAATTAGCTGATGATCCATGGAAAATTAATATTTTTATGGGAGAAAAAAAATCTTCCGCATGTTCCTAATAAGAACACGATATTGAACATGCCCTTAAACTCTTAAACGGAGAACAATCATTAAATTTTCAATAGGCTTACATGTTTTTCAAAAAATATTCTCAATCAGCTATCATTTGACTTCAGCTATTCAGATTAGGTATTTTTATTTATAGTTTTGGGTTAATGCCCTCAGAATCACTAGCACATTTCATTGTAATTGTAAAGATATGTTCTAAATTTTCGTCGGGATATTTTAATTTCCTTTCAAAATTACATTCCCTTCCCTGTTTGGAACAACATTAAATGTTCTCGTAATTCTAAGATAGGAGCCTAAAACCGTAATTTAATTCAATATACCTAATCATAATTTGTATTTGTAATCACACTGGTTTGGCAAACACTTTCTACGTACTCCTTGGAGCAATCTGATCACAAACATACACATAATTATTGTACACAGTACGTCGTATAAGCCTATGCAGATACCTAACAGCTTATGTGATCACTCCTATTGTTAAAAAGTTTAATTTTACGTACGCCACGACCATAGCAACAACACTACTCGAGTTGTAGTGGTCAGCAAACATCACCGGGTGCCCTACAATAAAATACTAAGACAATGGGAGCCTAAGTGACTTTTGGACGTAGATTCAGTTACGTAGCAGTACCTACATCATGCCGTCTACAGAACTAGTTCGTTCACCTTTAATTCCCAGTCATGCAAAAAATCGAGATTAAACGATAGTTTCCCGACCTTTCCTTGCTTTGTGTACCTACATGTCACCTTCGTATAGTTGACTCAATTTATTTTTCAATCTCGACCGAAGTCCAAAACTATTTAGTATAGATGAACTTCCAACTCTTTGTAAATTGGATAGGAATCGTTTACAGAACAATATTGTACATACCTACTACTCGTTTGTGTATTGCATGTTGGGTTTCATATTTTTGTTTCTACGTGTTTTCTTTGTACCATAAGTGCAATGGTTAAAATTAAAAAGGGTAAGTAGACACAATTCTTGAAAGGCACGCATTTTATATTAATAACAAAAATATTCGAAATATTTTAATGCGCCGATTTTTTAGACTACTTCAAAATTTATTGAAATCGCTTTCCTTCTTGATGTAATTTATGTTACCGGTGGTCAACAGAGTATTTTAACCTGATTTGACTCCGCTCAAGCCGAATTTGCCGGTTGCTCCTCAGTCAGAATACAAACAGGAAGTGAGATATTCAAGATGGCAGCCAAATTTACAAAACGACCGTTTTCCTTCTACTATATGTATAATATTGTATAATTATACAACATATTATGTTCAATATTTTATGGAAATATATTTTGCAAATAATGTAAATGAAAATAACACATTTTTTTCTGAAAATTTGCTCGTATTTATGGTTCAAATTCAAATTATATAGTCCGTCAAAAGTGGAAAAAATCATAAAGTAATTCGAAGGGCTTCAATTTCCTATGAGCCTCGCGTAATTCTGAGACGTTACGTTAGTTTGTTAGGAGTATAAAAAAACCCGAGACACTGCCTCCAACAAGCAATGCACTTGTCTAAGCTTCATATAATGCCATTACATTTTCAAACAAGTAACAACAGCACGACACCGAAATTATGAAAACACAAAAACTTACAGCAATTTCTTGACACACTATTTTCTTTATTAACCATTAAACATTGCGATACCAACTATTCTTAGGCTAGAAGACTTCGGATGATGATGCGAGCGATGATGAAACTGTGAGCAGCATGAGCGGTCAGGATATCCCAGTACAGTCGCCATCAGGAACGGTATATCGGAACGGTCACGGTGCTCAAAAATAGTTACCTGAAGATGCACTCTAGTGTGATAGGTAGACTATGCAGGTACACAAATAATATTCCCAAGTAGATTTGATACTTGAGATATTTACCTACCGTAATTTTATTTCAACCTACCACAATTTAGTTACACAGTTAAGTATACAAACTTCGCTTTATACAATCGAAATCAGAAATTAGCAAGGGCGAATCGCTTGCGGAAAAGACTAATGTCTCAGTTTGAATTCTTCACTCTTCTGGGCGTGATTCTAGCGGGCAAATCGGGAATGCCTTTTAGCTAGACAGGCAATCCAATTTGAGTTGTCTCCGCTGGGTATTACCTACCACAAATCTCATTCCTCCGCCCCGCCAACAGTTGCGGCGGAATTCTTGGAGGATAATTCGGATTGGTACAATTTCATATCAGATTGTAATCATGTTAACGGTTCTGGAATCTGTGGTATGAGGCGCGATAATGTGGAAATATTTGCTACTGAATGAGAAGTCTCTGTAGATGCGAAGATCGATGAGACTAGGCTAACCTACACTTGGTGATTCAAAGACTGTGAGATTAACAATGCACCTAAGAAAAGTTTCCGAAAATGAGGATGTTCTCATGTAAAGCCCTTGTTGTTACTTACATATTTTTTGCCAATTTATGTAGCAATGGACGATCTAATACAGATGCAAATATCTAACTAAAAGTAAAATAAACATCATTTCAGAACATCGCGTAAAAAAACCCTTATCCAAAAGAGAATGTTCTCAAAAGCATCTTTCATGAGAATTTTCTAACATAAGTTTCCGGTAATTTATGGAAATTTTGAGAATATTCGGCAGCCTATAGATTGCTATACTAGAATCTCAGAGTCAGATCCAGTCTGGCTCGTCCGTCAATAGATTCTTCCGTTGTTCTTTTATTTTTAACTGTTTTTCTGTAGCCATCTTAATTGTAAAACTATTCGTTTCTATCGCCGATCGCTCACCCGCACTTGGTTCACATAAGTACCTAATAGTCATCACAAACTAAGAACTAACTGCCACCTGTCAGTTCAATATATTTTCTAACGTAAAACTCACTCATTGGTTACCTACGATATCTATTTCATTGGCAGGTGTCAGAATTTACTTTGTAGCTAACGGGGTTGCTATAGTCACAAATCGCGATTCTGATAACAATGGTAAAGCAAGTTATATCCACCCAGATTGCAGTAGTGAATAGTCACATACCTATGAATGAAAAAATATATTAGAAACTTCCACTTAAATATGTAACAAGAAAACTTAATACATTTCTCTGAGTTTGGAGTATTTTCTCATACCTGTGATCCCGAGGGTCAGTAAGTTGATAAAGTACCAAGCGTAAAGTTTTTCAGGTAGAAGACGCCCTTGCGTAAATCACCGGTCCGGATCTCATAAATAGTTAAACGTCAGAGATGCATATCTAACCTATGATAGTATACATATACCTAACCATGGTGTCCACTACATAAAAAGCGTTGTCAGTCCTTGAACGTTGTTTCAATGAACTGACCTTGTCGATGTAATGTCAATGCCGCACCTTAATATTTAAATCGAATATCTAGTCAATCATCTATTGAACTTGCAACTATAGGTTAGGTACCTACCTACGAGTAATAGCACAAAAATGTAAAAGCGAAAGTCAAATACGCGCGCCCTAGTGTTTTACTCCTACCCATTTTAATGTCTATTTTATGTTGATATTATGTGTATTAGACTGATTACGAAGAAATCTAAGAGATGCCATGATATAACGCTGATTGGAAGCCTTTTCAGGAATGTTTTTTTATCAATATTATTTTCTTCAATAGTTTTATTATGTATTATGTTCCTGAATAAACAGCTTTTTAAACGGTTTTTATTAACTTCACCGCGTATCAACTGTCGTCGATGCTTCAAATCTTGTGATCGATTTTTCGACCACTTCTACTCCACCGAAATCAATAAAATTTGGAACTCTTATCAAGTCCCCATGACAATGCAATATTATAATATTTGTATCCTTGTATCCTCAAAGCCTGATGCTGCAGACGTACTGCTCACCTTAACCGTGAGTGATAGACACGTGAAAATGAAAGTATAGCATGTTTGACATAATCAAATACTAACAGAGGAGTTCTTGACTTCCAACTCCTCATTCCTGATGCTGCAGTACTGCCCCCAATAACCGCAAGGTTAATCTTTTATCGATATCTTGATTTTAAAGAAGTTCTTTAAATACTAAGTAGAAACATGCGAATTTAATACTAACGTCCAACTCCTCAAATCTGATACCTACTCCAGTGTTACTGCCTGCCACAACCACTAGGTTTAGCAATATGTAAATTTTGAAGTCATGCTTTAGACATTTGATAGAAACGTACGGATTTCATTTTCATCATCATCATCATTATATCAGCTGAAAGACGTTCACTGGTGAATACAGGCCTCCCCCAAAGATTGCCTTGTGGCAGAAGATTGCCTTGATGCGAGCCACTCGCATCCAGCGTCCTTCACCAGGTCATGATCATGAGTTCACCTCGTGAGGGGCCTACCCACGCTGTGCCTTCCGTTACGGTCGTGACCGCTACTCGAGAATCTTACCGCCCCAACGGCCATCGGTTCCACGCGCAACGAGCCCCGCCCGCTGCCACTTCAGTTTAGCGATTCGAAGAGCTATGTCGGTTACTTTAGTTCTGCTGCGGATGGTGTCTAATCCAATATCGCAGAGAGACTCCTAGCATAGCCCTCTCTATTGCCCTTTGGGTCACATTGAGCCTTCTTATGAGGCCCATTGTAAGCGACCACGGTTTAGTACCTACCGTATGTCATCACTGGCAACATACACTGATCAAAGACTTTCGTCTTCAAACCCTGCGGAATATTGGACGAAAAGATACAGACGGATGTAATACTGACTTCCAACTCCTCAAACCTGATGCTGCTGAGACACGTGCCACTGCCTGCCATAACCGCCAGATTTATAGAAATGTTGAATTTCTTTAGCTAATGGGTAAAAACATATAAACTGAATACTCACTTCCAAATCCTCTAATCTGATACGGCAATATTACCATAAACGCTATGTGCCATAACCGCTGACAGCGTGGGTAGTCCGCGTAGGACGTGGTGCCTGACCTGCGGTCCGCTTGTTGATAGTGTGAGTTCACCCCTCGGGCCATCGGGTTCGCGTAGGGCGAGCCGTCGGGCCTTCGGCCCTCCGGCTGATAGAGTGACAGCGTGAGTGGATCGCGTAGGGCGAGCCGTCGGGCCTTCGGCCCTCCGGCTGATAGAATGACAGCGTGGGTGGATCGCAAAGGGCAACCTGTCGGGCATGGGCGAGATATAGTGCAAGCGTGAGTGGTTCGCGTAGGGCGGCCTGTCGGGCATGCGGCCCTCCGGCTGATAGAGTGACAGCGTGAGTGGATCGCGTAGGACGAGCCGTCGGGCCTGCGGCCCTCCGGCTGATAGAGTGACAGCGTGAGTGGTTCGTGTACTTAGGGCGAGCCATAGGGTTTTCGGCCCTCCAGCTGATAGAGTGACAGCGTGAGTGGATCGCGTAGGGCGAGCCGTCGGGCCTTCGGCCCTCCGGCTGATAGAATGACAGAGTGAGTGGATCGCGTAAGACGAGCCGTCGGGCCTGCGGCCCTCCGGCTGATAGAGTAACAGCGTGAGTGGTTCGCGTAGGGTGAACCGTCGGGCCTACGGCCCTCCAGCTGATAGAGTGACAGCGTGAGTCGTCCGCGTTGGGCGGCCCGTCGGGCCTTCGGCCCTCCGGCTGGTAGAGTGACAGCGTGAGTAGTTCGCGTAGGGTGAGCGGTCGGGCCTGCGGCCCTCCAGCTGATAGAGTGACAGCGTGAGTGGTTCGCGTAGGGTGAGCCGTCGGGCCTACAGCCCTCCGGCTGATAGAGTGACAGCGTGAGTGAATCGCGTAGGGCGAGCCGTCGGGCTTGCGGCCCTCCAGCTGAAAGAGTGACAGCGTGAGTGGTTCGCGTAGGGTGGGCCGTCGGGCCTTAGGCCCTCCGGCTGATAGAGTGACAGCGTGAGTGGTTCGCGCAGGGTGAGCCGTCGGGCCTATGGCCCTCCAGCTGATAGAGTGACAGCGTGGGTGGATCGCGTAGGGCGAGCCGTCGGGCCTGCGGCCCTCCAGCTGATAGAGTGACAGCGTGAGTGGTTCGCGTAGGCTGAGCCGTCGGGCCTGCGGCCCTCCGGCTGATAGAATGACAGCGTGAGTGGATCGCGTAGGGCGGGCAGTTGGGCCTGCGGCCCTCCATCTGATAGAATGACAGCATGAGTGGTCCGCGTAGGGCGGGCTGTCGGGCCTGCGGCCCTCCAGATGATAGAGTGACAGTGTGAGTGAATCGCGTAGCGTAGGGCGAGCCGTCGGGCCTGCATCCCTACAGCTGATAGACTCACAACGTGAGTGGTTCGCGTAAGGCGAGCCGTCAGGCCTACGGCCCTCCGGCTGTCAGACTCGGGAGCGCCAAAGTATTTATAAAATTGCAACTTAGATTATTGGAACTCCGAAAATTATTCTTATACAATTTATCTTCATAATGATCGGTATTTAGAATAATCTTTGTTCATAATCATCATCACATAGAATTATTTATGTTCATAATATTGTTTTTCATACATATTTTTACTACTAACTTTTATGTTTATATAATTTTTCACTATACTTATTTTATGCTATATATTCTAATGTTATAGGTATTTATTTTTATCTGTACTGGTTTTATGTATGAATTATTTTTGTTTAATTAAATATAAATCGTACTATTACTGTAAACTAGCTACCTCCACAAATCACATTGTGGCAGAGTAGGTACTGTACTAAACGGGTTCCCTCTAAACTTTTTTTGTCCGAAACGCTTAGGACATAACAGACTTGGTATAATCTATTTTGGCATCAACTTAATGAGACAGAAACATCACTTGGCTTAAATAACAATATTTCGAATATTATTTTGTCCGAAACTATCTTGGCATATATTATCATTAATTACGCCGAGTGTTATAAGACAGAAATTAGATTCGCATTTTTTTTGGGCATGTAGCCACATGTTCGAAACTTGCCTTTTTCGTCAGGCAGAATTTGCTGTGAGGGTGAAAATTTCTGCAGTGAGCGAGCGAAGCGAGCGAACAAAACCTTCCGGGGCAGATCCGACTCGGATAGGTTAGGTTAGAAGACTAAGGCGGGAGCTTTGCTCCCGCCTTAGTCTTCGAGGTTATTTTTTTTTAGCAACCTAGAAAGTACTCAGCTCAGTAACACAGTAAGTAACGTATAGAATATTACTACTACCTCGATTATATTGAGAGGTTGTAATTATTCCTTTTCTGTTATGCTAAAACAAACTATGCCGATACTTTTTATGCACATCCAGATTATGCCTCATCATAAATAGGAGCATCGAAATTATGCTCGAATAATATTCGAACAACTCGAAATCTGCCACAAAGAAATATGCTAAAGTTGAGTATGTCACGACAGTTTCTACGCAAAGCCCATTATGACTACATAGTTTATGTTATTCATAAAAGAATTATACCACAACAGAGTGAACCTAATGGGAAAATGTTTATAAATAAACAATTTATTTCAAATAACTTTATGAGTATAGATTAATCTACTTGCCGACTTTAGGAGGATAAAATTTCGAAATAAAAATCGTTATGAACATTGTAGGTAGAAGTATAATTTTTAGTAAGAAAAAAAGTATGAGAAATTTTTTTCGGAGTAATGATGATTATGAGTAAAAAACGGTATTAGTAAAAATATTCGAAGAAAAAATTGTATAAGTGCCAATATGGACCCGTCAGACTCGTATAGGACGTGCCGTTGGACCTGCAGTCATCCGGTTGATATAACTGAGAGTATGAGTATACCCCTGTCAGCCTTGTCTTTATTAAAGCGCGAGAGTTAAACGCTACGCTAGCATGCATAATTGTATTGCATATTACAAACAACATCTTTGATGTAGAATATTTAGTATCGGAAATTAACTTAACAATTGCACTAAAAACTTGAAAATAAAATAAGTAAAAAAAGTTTTAAGTTAAACGGTTTTTATTGCACCAAAAACTAGAAAATAAAAATTAGTTGTAACTAACCGTAGATGCTACTTTCTGTAGATTAGTCACGTGAAACTATTATCACTGTAGTCTTCCCAAGTCGGATGCCGAAAGCCACGTTTAGCATCTATATCAGTGGATTAAGAGTTACCTAATCGGAAACTTTTACCAAACTAAAATAAAAACGTGGGGCGTTATTATAAAGAAACATACAAGTTCAAAATATGCAATTGCAACTTTAATTTTGCAATTAATCAATCAATCTGTTCCAACACTTTTACAGAGGTAAATAACTTTTATCAAGGCCAGAACAAAACTTATTACACTATTGCTGTCTTGATTTATATGTGTGTTCTTAAATAAGTATAGTGACTTAATCTTAATTGCGTACGCCCCACGTTTTTATTTTAGTTTGGTAAAAGTTTCCGATTAGGTAACTCTTAATCCACTGATATAGATGCTAAACGTGGCTTTCAGCATCCGACTTGGGAAGACTACAGTGATAATAGTTTCACGTGACTAATGTACAGAAAGTAGCATCTACGGTTAGTTACAACTAGTGATGGGTCGTTGGTAAGGTTCTCGTTACCAGTATTTTACTATTTGGGAATATTACCAGTATCTTTCCAATCTTACCGGTAATATTACTATGCCATAGTAAGATACGCAATCAACGGTGACACTTAAGTTACTTGACACTAGGTGATTTTTTCTTTCAGTAAACAATAAATATAGCTATCTCTCCCCCTCTTGTTATCCCTCCCTTTCGCACGTTCAATCTTTTGTCTCTTTCCTTTAAATTTACTTACTCAAAGGGTACAAAGGGTTTAGTTTTGCCCTTGACACCAAGCGGAGAAGACGTAAATATTCGTATTTCATGTCATGTGTGAAGTAGTGACTAGTGAGCTTAAAACGGAACAATGAAGCCGAAAAGTAAAGTGTATCAGTATTTTACCGAGAAAAGTAATAACAATAAAAAAAGTTATATGTGTAACTATTGTAAAAAAGTGTATAATTTTGAAAACGCCACAAAATTTGCAGTGCACATTCTGAAGTGCAAAAACATACTTAGAAGGTGACTACTATGCCGTCCATTTGGTATACAAATCATTTAAAGAGTTAGATGCATTATTATGTAATCAACACTCAATCGATCTTTTAGAAGATAGCTTAAATAGCTTAACATCGAAGTTTGAAGAAAGGAAGAGAAACGCTTTGAAACCTATTCATTATGCAGCAACTATACTTGATCCCAAGAATCAGAGTGTCCAATTAACGGAACAAGAAAATGTGGATGGATGCGAAGTTATTTTTAAGTTTGGAGGTGAATCAACGGATATTTCAATGCATTTATCAGATTACAAAAATCGATTTCATATGGAAAATGGCAACGACTGCGGAACCGGTAACATGGTGGGAAACACTATTTCCTAAAACTGCACTAGGACAAATAGCTCTAAAATTATTGACAATACCTGCAACTTCTGCAGCAGTAGAACGATCTTTCTCTACTTTTTTGAATATACACAATAAAAAGCGAAACCGTCTCAACACCAATAGAGCTGGAAAATTGACGTACATATCGCACAATTGGAAATTAACCCATGAAACTATCTCACAGAAACCCACGGAACAAAGCAACAACGAGGTTATTTCCAGCTCAGATAGTGATTCCTCCATTTCTGAAGATGATTTCTCAGACGTCAGTGATGATTTTGACAGTTTTGAATCTAGTTGAAAAAGTGTGATTCAGTATGATACCCCTGACATAAAGAAACAGTTAGAAGTAAGATAATTAATAAAAAAAGGTTTAAATAATACGCTAAAACAATTTAATTGTTTTAAATATTAATAAGTATTATATCGTTTGTAGAAGATTTTTTAAATTTTGCATGAGTTATGGTGATTGTCAATATTACTAATGAACATCTTAAAGGAAAGAAATATTTTAATAACTGTAGTTCATTATCAAAATAAAACAAAGTTAATGTGTACAAGCTGTAATTATTGATTTATTATTATTTTGTTGATTGACTTTAGTGCTTATTTCTGTGTATTTTATCTTATATTTTTAGACGTTCTAATTTAATTAATAATTAAAGTAATATTTTTAAATGTTGATGTTGATATTAATAAACGAGATTTTAATGGTTGTAAAGTCAAATAAGAAAATTTTACTATGTTATACATTATTCGATCCAAATAAAACTGTAACGAACTGTGATTATTATTTTTATGATGATTGGTATGTTTTTGTATATAATAAAAATGATTATACAATATTTTATTTTCTTCTTCACCCGGTTTTTCCTTATTTCTGATAATAATTTATAATAACGTAGCATCGGAAAGTTTCTAGTAGTATTGGTAAGATACTCGGTAATATAGGGATTATTACCGGTAAGATTGGTAATTTACTTCATAGGGTTTGCTATGAATTGTTTATTAGTTGTAAAATGTTAATAATTATTCTCCTTTAAAATATAAAAAATTAAAAAGTAGGATTTTTTAGTTTTTGTGCAATATTTCTCAAAATTACTGTTTATTGGTAATATTACTAGTAATATTACTGGTAAAATACTCACTTTAGTAATATTACCGGTAACGACCCATCACTAGTTACAACTAATTTTTATTTTCTAGTTTTTGGTGCAATAAAAACCGTTTAACTTAAAACTTTTTTTACTTATTTTATTATTCTATTCTATTACGCCTATTTACAGTTACAATTTACTGACACATACTTAGTACAGTCAAATGTAAAAGTATGTATCGATAAAATCCTCTTAAAAATATGTTACGACGTTCTGATTAAGTACACATAATTAAAGTGCACTAGGACACAATACATGTTTGAGCATTTTTATATACACCTTATTTTGCCTTTGACTGTACCTACGGCACAATCTTAGTGCTAGAGAAGTCCGTTCGTCATCTTCTGATTTTTCGAGTAGACAACCCTGAAAAAATATGTTTTGTTGTAAATAGGCAGTCTTACCTGAAAGGGAGCCCTCTACAGAAAGACATGTAAATTAGTTAATTTGCATCCCTCAGTATTCTCGCTATTACCTTGATAAGAGTAGGTACTACACTTTTGGAACTAGGGATCTTCAACAATAATTTTCGTTGTCGAAGTTAGCGAATTTAAATTCCAAAATACTTTAGTTATTCGAGTAGGCCTAGCAACAAGCACATTCAATTTAACTTACCAAGTTATCTTTAAATTGTTATTTTGAAAACATAAGTATACATGTTTAGACAAAATATTATTATTATGTTCAGTTCGTTAATACTTGGCAATAAACAGATGCAAAATCAAATAAACGTGAATGAATTAGATAGTAGGTATCTTCATGAATATGCGTTAAGCATTTCGAATTTTGAACCAACTTCCCAAAGGGACGAGGTTCTCAATTCGACTGTTTTTTTTGTATGTATGTCACTCGATATCTCCGAGAATCGTAAACCAATTACATTCTTTTATACAAACGGGTATAGATGGTCCTGTTGGAACCAAATAGGGGTCTGATGGTGAGATCTTGGAAAAATAGTTTTTTTTATTTGGTGATTCTTAAATGCTCAAGTGGAGACCGCGGTCTGGCAATCGCAGTGTAGAAGTTACATCGTCCACTCACAACATGGATAGACGGCCTTATGAAGATCGCCCGGGGGCGTTGGACGTTGAAGTCTTCCAACATCATATTTTTTTTTTAGTATGGCGAAGTATATTTGTTACTATTTCCACTGCTAGAGCGTTTGACGCTGACTGTACCGTTAGCCAAGAATCTTTGCTTACAGCATCTCTCTAGATCAGATTCTTGTAAGTAGGCGTGGCTAGTTTTAAGAGCATCAGCGTCCTCATTCTTCCCACTTACTAACTGGGGAACTACTATCAGAATCTCATATCGACCAGTATAATAAACGCGCTACCCGACAACATATTTACTATAGAACTTTCGGTCAGCTTAGGTGGTTACTTTTGCGAATATCGCTCCCGTATTCTGTCGAAATAAGAGACCAGCAGCTAAACCGCAAACGGACTGAAATTGTCTCAGTCACTCCAATGAAGTCTCCGTTGGCGTGACAGAGACAAATGCTTTATACGATCTTTGATGTTTGCGCTAGGCTCTCAGATCGCGACAACGTTGAAGTGTTCATTAGGGTTCACTCTTTTACGCCCCTCAAATGAATACACCCGTGCTCTTTTGTAAACTAACCTTTCCGTAGCCTCATGGAATTGTGCTTTGTGAACCTTGCATTTTTAGATATAAATAGTTTTTCTTACGTAACATCCTTCCTAGTTCCATTATGCAAAACATTGTTGAATGCATTAACATAGCTCCATTGCCAACGAAGAATAGGTACTTAAACTGTCACACTTTGTAATACCGGGTCGAGTGTGTTCGACTTCTAGTAACAGCAAATGATCAAACTGTATCTACTCGTAGACTGTATCGATGTGGTTTAAATTTGGACTAAAGATTTAGGATTTATGTTAGTATTTGAATTTACTCATAAGGCTGTGAACTCTTATACTTACTGTTAAATTACACCTGTAAAGGGACGTCGTAGCTGATAGCATGATTTTCCTGGTATGTAGCGAAAATTCTTCGTAGA
>JALPQI010023808.1:0-19119 GCA_025490895.1 Thaumatotibia leucotreta | reverse complement strand
GTATCCTTTTACCCGGTGGTATAGACATATTAGTTCTTAGGTTATTTTTTTTTCTGTGGCTGAATGTCAAGACCTGTCCTGTCACAATTTGACGTTTCAAATCAAAAGACAGTTTGTTTGCAGTCCTAGGTGTGAAATAAATATGTACATGAAATCTCTTTACATATCATCTTAGCATATGACACCGGATACATAGTATTTTCGGGTTTCATTTGAGGAGTGTCTTTTCAAAAGGGCTTATTTCCAGTTGTAACTTTTTTTGGGAAATTGAGAAAAACATAAATCCACGGTTTTCATTTCGATATTCTTTCTGTGTTTTTGATATAGTACTTAAGTAAGTTGATATAAATGTTATGGCACTAAATATATTGCTTTATCAACTTAATTATTAAGTTAATATAACATAAACTTTCAGAATTAAGCCCTTTTGATGCGGAACTTTTGGAATTAAGCCGTTTTGTTGCAGCCTTGTGAGTTTATCCAATAATACACAAGCTGTTTTTCAAGCAAATTTTACAAACCCTTCATTTATACAAAAAGTATTTAATAATAAGTTATTATAATAAAATATACACTTCTAAAAGCTCATATCATTTTCTAAGTGTAAGGGAGAAATAGGCCCTTTTGACACGGACTTTGATATTTTAACATTTTGGAGGACAAGAAGAGGCTTATTAGAACTTGAAATTCAAAACAGATATGTATTTCTCTACTTTTAGCAAAACTACATTCATAGTTTAAAAAAAGTTGAAAGTGAAAATAAGCCCTTTTGAAAAGACACTCCTCATTTAAAGTAAGTAACATCAACATTCCGTAGCAAGTTTGAGAAAAACAATTATTTTGGTCTTCGGGGTTATTATTTTATAGTATCTTCTTAGTTTAAACAATTTATTAATTTATAATGTGGAAGCGTGCTGTGTTCCCTGGCACGGGTGGATAGCAAGAGGCAGCTGTCACACTGACACTTGGCAAGCTTCATTGACAGTGACAGTGACTGTGACAGCTGCTTTTTACTAACTATGCTACAACCTACACCTACACCGGCTACACCTTTTATCTGGTTTATTAGTACTAAGTCCACTGCTGGACGTAGGCCTCTTCTATTAAGTACCTATTAGGAGCACATAATCGTCACGCTGAGCTAGCGGGTTGGCGATCGAAGTAGTGTCGCCACTATGATGACGCTGCACTGGCTGCAGCCCATTATCAATATTCTAATACTTAAATGAATATTCATTGATACTTCAATCCCTTAGTCGGCTCTTACGACACCCACAGAAGGTTTTAGGTTGAGGACAAATGTATCCTTACTGCCGTCACCACGCGGCGGATTTAATGGATGGCGGATTGTACATATTAGTATTTTTATCAAACATGATTTCCCTGGCTTAGGTACTTACAGTCAAGTGCGAAAATAAGTAAGTATCGTATATATAAAGAGTCCGCTCATAAATATGTTACGACGTTCTTATTAAGGTTTGTTTAAACCAAAAGAGCATTCGCTGTTCTAGCGCCCGTTCTACGAAATCAACCAATCACGTTTTGTGTACCTACCGATCGACAGTGCTTGTTGCTAAGGCTACTCAATAAATAATTTTTGACTTTGACTTGACTGAGTAACAACCCTAAGATCTGAAATCGAATGGGAGATCAAAAATGTAAACAAATGGGATACCACCACAAAAAACTGCTCGCGAGAGGTGGGTAATCAAAATCATTGAAATACTTACTTAAAAAAATCGTTTTTACTGTCACTGACTGTACGTATATTTTTTAATTATGCTACTAGTTTTTAATGTAAAACATAATATTTTTAATAATATCTTTGTCTAGTTTTAATAAAATGTAAGGTGTTTAATTTATATTACTGGCAATGACAAGAAGTTTTAAACATTTGGTTCGCAGCTATAACAATAACTAGTTTATTCGTAATTTAATACGGTAAGAATACTAAGAACCATTTAAGAGGGTTCGTATTTATGCCTATGTACAGTCACCACATGGGAATGTTGAGCCACTTGGCAATGGATGCAATTTGGTCGTGTAATATTATGACACGATCGCGACATGACCGATGTTCCTCGATGATATGTCAGTCAAATACGAATCTTTGTTGCGTCAAAATTTCAGTATGTCAAAACTAGTTGAAACAATAAAAATTTCTTCGTCTACGAGAATTAAGGATTAGTCATCGGCCATTATTAGACGCTAGATGTCGTTGTTCCTAGAGGAAACTGGATAACGACAGTTCTTCATAGATTTGTTTAAAACCGTTTAGTAATTTATTCGTATTTGCTTCAAATTCAAATCTGAAGCCATGATTTATCTGATATTAATAGACGAGATATTTTCTCCATTCATATTTATATAAATAGGCATGTTATCGAGCAATTTTAAATTGTTTTTTTCATTGACAGAGACAAATGCTATTGCTGTCTTTATTATCATTCGTTACAGCTCAGTTGACGTTAGTTGAAAACTTATGTAATGTAACCTTTGTAGAAATATGGTAGGTAACCTTTGACAATCTACCCATAATCTGTCAGTAGCCATTAAAATGTATAATAGAAACTTGATAGTTTCTGACTGAAATTCTAACTTTGAAAAAATACCTGTCAGTGACATGACAGCCCTTAAAAGGAAAGTGAACGAAATTACCATCTGGGCTCTGAAGTTATATTGACGTCTCCAGGTCTAAAGCGGATGTTATAACGTAACTATAGTAACGTCAGCTTCCGGAAAAATAGCGAACAACATTTTTGTTATTACGTAACCATGGTAATGTCACCTTCTGAAGAATACGCGAGCGGTCATTGGCTAACCGTAGCAACGACCGCCCCATTGGTCAACAGAGTTCGGCCGAAGTCGTGATACCAGCCTCATAAGAGTTCGGAACCCGATTTGTATTATTCGACCAAGTTGCAAACAGTGGCAAGTGGCTCAACAATCCCGTGTGGTAAGTACAGTCACTTAAAAAAATCAAAACAAGATGGTGCTCCAAATGACTCTTTTATGAATTTAAAAAACTCGTCAAATTTTGCATTACTAAGGACATTAATACAGATTTTAATATTTTAATATTGATTAGATTGCAACTATAGACATTGACTGAAATTCGTTCTCTGACTATCCTAAAGATTAAAGTAACACGAGACGTTTTCAAACATTGATTATGTTGATTATTTACATCATTCTAGCAAATTTTCTAGGTATTATTTTTGTAATCAGGAACCGTGGACACTCAGACGTATCTTTTTTATAGCCATGTTCAAAAATATGTTGAAAAATGTGATACTTTTGTGTCGAACATACTTTGACTTTCGCGTATCTACACCTACACATAAAACATTGTCTTAGGCTTAGTACCTGTAAGGATAATTGTAAGTGTGGAAATAAATTCGTCACTCTGTAATTACATACTCCATAGTGGCTTGGGGTGGGGTCGCCAAAAATTCATTATCCTTTTAGAAAGATCACAAAGAGGCATCCTGAAGATAATTCTCAAAGTACGTCGTCGGTTCCCTACTTTCGAAATTTATAAGAATATGGATGTTCTTAGTGTCCGCGGCAGTTTTATTCTTCAAGCTACATTAAAATTCCATAAACAAGCTATGACGTCTTACAATTTCCCCGAATTATCTCAAAAACGTAATGTTCGCTTCCCTGTCCCTCTCACAAAATCTACTTTTGCTCAAAGATTTAGTCCTCCATCCCTATGTATACAATCAAATTTGTTCAAAATTTCCTTTGCAAGAATACTCTCTTCTAGAAACAAAAAATAAAATGCGAACATGGCTCAAGTCTCTTCATTATGAGGACATAGAGTAGTTACTGAGAGTTGTACAGTGAATGTAAGCATTTGTTCAACATGTACACACTACACACGTATAGACACACACACATAGACACCTACACATACACATATGTATACACAAATTACTCAAATCTTCATTCATTCATATATATTGATAGGTTACTTTAAGTATCTTTTCCGAATTTTGGTTACCTGCAGTACAGGCTTTGCCTAGTGCAGGAACCAGGCTAACTATTGTTGTAAACCTATACCACGAATAAATGTCTTATGTCTTAAATAAAATAAAAAGCTAATCTCAAAACGCCACCTCAATTTACAAAGAAATTTAAAAAATACATTCGATATAAAACGTATTTTACCCCTGGAATGTCACTTTAACATCGACAATAATTATAATGTCATGTCATTGTCATAGTTTGTTTACATTTTTGATCTCGAATTCTATTTCAGAGCTTAGTACTTCAATGAATTTCGATCGCAGTTTACGATGTCTGGTAGATACCCTACTATCTAGGAACTATAGATATTATGTTTCGTAAGTGAATGCAGATGAGATGAGATACTTAAGAGTAGGTACATACCTACTTATACAGTGTGTGGCCTTTAACACTGGAGAAAAATGAAATGGGTGACACCTTAGACTATCCGCAGTAGTCCTGTAAAGGTCCCGATATTTTAAAATTGTTAAGTTCGGCTCTAGAGTCTGTACCTATAGCGAGAAGACTACTTTGGTTTTTGACACTGTGTTATCTTTTTAATATCTTCTAATTATCGACAAACATTTTCTTTATCTGTACCCTAGAATCCTCGTAGCACTAACTCCCTCATCCCTCGTGTGGGTGTCAGAGCACCGGGCAATGACCCCGGCACCCTCGGCGGCAACAGCTGTTATTGTCAAAGAATAATCCTACGAAGATAGCTAAAAAATGCTACGGTAACACGTGTAGGTAGCTCCACAATAGTTGAGGTCACGCACACATCAACATGACATAATTATGAGCACAAGAGGAATTAGATATTAGTGTTCTTTTTTCGTACTGATAGCAAATCTAATTGCAACTGAAGATTGACGTAAAACTTTGTTGAAGGGATTTGCTTCAATATTTAGGTATTAGTCTTTTAAGACTATTACCTAATTTTATTACCTATCCCAAAAAAAAATACAAAATTTGTACAGTCACGTCTAATAATATGTATATATTTCGGAACGCATGTCAAGGGCATAAGGATCAAAATCGTATACATATTATTAGAGCCGACCGTACTCTTATATTCAGTTAAAACTTCAGCAATCAGATTTGAAATTGCAATAACTTTATATTCGTGAAGAGGTACAAATGTTGACCTATGAGTTTTTCTTTAATTTTAACTGAGTGCATGTCGTGTCAACGTATCTATATTTTTAACGTATTTCCTTTCGTATCTTATGTTTGTTAGCACAGATAATCAAAAAAATATTCTAGTATCAAACCTCTCAATTCCCGTAACACGAAAGTGCAACCATCCCATTTTTTTAATCCTGCAAATAATGTTAGTAAAATTTCAGGGTTCACATTCTATTCAGTTATATCACGAATTGATAGTATAAAGTTCATCACATCATTCACAATCATCAGCCTAAAGCTGGGTTTACACGGGCTTAGTAGCTAATGCTTAGTACTTGTCACTTACACTTGTAAACTGTGTGTAAACTTGTTGTATAAGTGCTTAGTATTAGTACAACTGCAAGTGCAAGTGATTAGAAGCCGATCCTATTTACTAAGCGACAAGCACCTACCCCAAACTAAAAATTTACTAATACTTGTCACTTGTCGAGTAGTGTAAACATATAATGACAAGTGCATTCTGATTAGTGATTAGGTACTTAAAGAAATCGAAGTGTTCTGTTTACTTTGTTTTCCGAGTCAAATTCACAGATTTGTCACCGGTACCACCGACTGAACAAGACCGGTTTGATATAGGTATTTGGCAAGCACGTAGCGATACAACTAAAATCTTTGTCATTTGAAAGAAGTATGATTGCAAAATCGAAAATCCAAAATATTTTAACTGAGCTTTCTATAAAAAACTACAGGTGCTGTGATGTATCAGCAACCACTCGGTCCCCGCCCTTTTTTGCAGATTCTACTGAAGCATTAACATTATCTGAACATACTAGTGTAGGATTTTCTTTTGCTGTTGTGTCTTTATGTTATGTTGATTGTTATTAATTTGCGTGAAAGGGAACGAATGGAAAAGGACGAATGAAAGGAGTGAGGGAGAGGAGAGATAGAATATAGCGGCGGTTGAGGTACAAGCTTTTTTCGTGTCCGTGGAAATAAAAATATAAATTGTGATCCAAAAGTGATTTTATTTATGCTAAAGTTAAGCCTCCCTACAAATTCTCGTCCGGGATGTGCTCGAAGTGTTAGACGCAGAATATAACTAAAGTTACGAACATTGTTACGACGCGATAACCGGTGTGCACGCGCATAACCTAAAAGTCGAAATGTGTGTGTGCATGTTGATTTGAAGACGAACGACGAACTTTTTAAACGACGAAAACGAAGTAAGACGCATTAGACATGGTTCCGAATCCGAATCCAGACGACGGGAAGCAAGCAGAGGCCGACTCCAAGAAGAGCGGGGCAAGCACCAGCGCATGTCACCTGACCTTGGGCGACAGTTTCTGTAATGTTACTATCACGAAGTTCGACGGAGAAGATAAGATGTATTCCTCTGCAAAGTGGGCGCAGGACATCGAGGACAACGCTGAAGTCTTCGGGTGGACCGCGCAGCAAAAACTCGTCATCGCCCGAAGATCTCTTACTGGTACAGCAGAGCTCTGGTTACGATCTGAAAAAGTGTTCAAAACCTACGAAGACTTGAAAACGGCACTTCAGAAGGAATTTACCGATACGCTGAATACGAAGGAAATGCACGAGTGGATGGCTAATCGTAAAAAACTTAAAGACGAGTCATACTACCAGTACATGCTTAAAATGAAGGAAGTAGGAAAGAGAGCTAAATTTCCGGATTATATAGCTATCCAATATATAATAGACGGAATTGTCGACAGTGAAGTGAATAAAACCATATTATACGGTGTCTCGACGTACTCGGCGCTTAAAGAAAAGTTAATTATCTATGAAAAAATGAAGACTAAGATGAAGACGCCCGATGTGCCGGAACGACCTAAAAAGCAAGCATCGTCATCATCTGTTTCATCCTCATCAGCTGTGCGGCGGTGCTATAACTGTGGGGAATCGAATCATGTTGCAACGTCGTGTCCAAACGGAGTTAAGTGCTTTCGCTGTAATAAATTTGGCCATATTGGAAGTTCATGCAACAAGGTTGCGGGAAGCGGAAGTGGAACAACGGCAACGCCACCAGAGCAGTCGGCGAGTCAAGGCGCCAACATAACGTACGGAAAAGGCGCGAATACCGGAAACGGACGAAGATCGATGTTCGTGCAAGGACTTCCAACAGAGGGCGTGCAAGTTGCGAATGATTACATGAGCGAATTGAATGAACCCGAGGATGAGTCTATGGTGAGTGAACGAAACGCCGGAACGTCACATACGAGCATGTCTTCCAGTTGTCAATGTCATCAACAGATTCTAACCGTAAATCGTGAAACTTCTTCAGAGAAGTTTATGAAAAACATTAAAATAAACGGAGTCTTAGTAAACGCCCTTGTAGATACAGGTAGCGAGGTAAATTTAATTTCTTTGACAGCAGTTAACGATTTGCACTTAATGTACGAACCTGGAAGTGAGGGTCTCACGGGTCTAGGTGGTAAGAAGGTTCAATCGATAGGCAAATTCGACATTGATATCGAACTGGATGGGTATCGCTACCATATATGTTTTTATATTGTGGACAGAAGGGCTATACCTTATGAAATTTTGTTAGGACAGTCATTCTTAGGTGGCGTATATGTTTCAATAAACAAAGGTATGGTCAAGGTGAGTCCTAAGTCAAATGATGATTCATATTTGTGTTTTCTGTCCACCAGTGATGAAGAAGAAAGATACCCAGCAGCTATACAACAAATGGTGTCAATGTACAAACCCCTTAAAGTGAAAGAAGCTCCAATAAAGATGAAGATAGTCTTAAAAGATGAACTACCTGTTGCTCAACGGCCACGACGTCTAGCACTGACTGAAGAAGAAACAGTTAAGAGGCAAGTACAAGAATGGTTAGCACAAGGTGTTATAAGACCTAGTTTCTCTGAGTATGCTAGTCCTCTAGTATTAGTGAAGAAAAAAGATGGTAATACAAGAGTGTGTGTTGATTATCGTAAAATAAACCAGAAGATGGTGAAAGATGAGTATCCATTACCTGTGATCGATGATCATATAGACAAGTTGTGCCATGCAAGAGTTTTCAGTACTCTCGACTTAAAAAATGGATTTTTCCATTTGCCTATTGAGGAGGATTCTATCAAGTATACTTCATTTGTTACTAGCAGTCCAGAAGGGCAGTTTGAGTTCCTCCGTGCCCCGTTTGGACTATCAATCTGTCCTAAATACTTCATGAGGTATATCAACATTATTTTTAGGGATCTCATAGCAAGAGGGATAGTTCTTGTTTTTATAGATGACCTTATTGTTTTAGCAGAAGATGAACAACAAGCTACAAAAAGACTGGAAGAGGTACTTAAAGTGTGTGCAGACTATGGACTAGAAATAAACTGGAAGAAAACACAATTGTTACAAAGATCTGTAGAATATTTAGGACATGTGATCTCCAATGGAACTGTGAAACCATCTCCAGAGAAGACGAAAGCCGTGCTCAGGTTTCCCGAGCCCCGAAGTTTAAAAGAGGTACACAGTTTCCTTGGACTAACCTCATATTTTCGTAAATTCATTCCTGATTACGCTATGATAGCAAGGCCGCTAAGTGAAGTACTGAAAAGTGGCGAGTTCAGATTTTTTGATGAAGAAAGACGGGCATTTGAGATGTTGAAAAGTAAGCTCTGTTGTGAACCAGTCTTAAAAATATTTGATATAAATCTGGTTACAGAGCTACACACAGACGCTTGCAAGTATGGATATGCAGCAATTCTTATGCAAAGAGATCCAGCAGATGGAAACATGCATCCAGTTCACTACTTTAGCCGAAAGACCAATGAAGCACAACAGAACTGCAGTAGCTATGAACTTGAAGCACTTGCTGTGATTGAAGGTGTCAAGAAGTTCCGAAAGTATCTCCTGGGTATACCTTTTACCATAGTCACAGATTGTGAAGCTTTCCAGAAGACCATAGGAAAGAAGGATGTGTCAGCAAAGGTAGCACGATGGATAATGTTCCTACAAGACTTTGAGTATACGGTGGTTCATCGTGCAGGAGATAAAATGCCACATGTAGATTCATTGAGTAGAAATGTAGGCATTATAAATATGGAACTGCATGCACGCATTAATAATGCTCAGGACTCAGATGAAGGTCTCCGAGCAATTAAGGAGGTCCTGAAGCAGAAGAATGAATATCAAGACTACTTTATGGAGAGAGGTATAGTTTATAAAGGAATTGAAAAGAGATTGGTAGTACCAAATATAATGGACATGGAGATCATAAGAAATATGCATGGGCTTGGACATTTTGGGAAGAAGAAGATGAAAGACCTGATAGAAAAGGACTATTATATTTATGATTTGGATGAAAAGATTGAAAAGACTATTTCTACATGTATACCATGTATACTAGCTAGCAGGAAATCTGGTAAACGAGAAGGGTGGTTACATCCCATTGATAAGGGGGATCTCCCATTGCATACGCTGCACTGTGACCACTTAGGACCTCTGGATATGACGAAAAAGATGTACAATTATGTCCTTGTTGTTGTGGACGCCTACACAAAATTCGTGTGGATTTACCCTACAAAATCGGTAACCGCTAAGGAGACTGTACAAAAGCTAAGATCACACCAGAAAGACTTCGGGAATCCCATCCGTATCATCACCGACAGAGGGACCGCGTTTACAGGAAAAGATTTTGAGGAATACTGTCAAGAAGAGGAAATCGAACACATCAAAATAACAACTGGAGTCCCCAGAGGTAATGGACAAGTTGAAAGAATTAACCGTACTATAATCTCAGTCCTGTCTAAACTGTGTATAGAAGAACCTACCCAATGGTATAGACATGTAAGCAAAGTTCAACGGGTGCTCAATTGTACTTATCAGCGGTCGATAGGAACATCACCATTCCGATTACTCACTGGAATTGAACTGAAAATGAAAGGAGACCTTGAGTTGTTGAAACTGCTTGAGGAAGAAGATAAAAAAGAATTTATGGAACAACGGGATGAGTTAAGGAGAGATGCAAAGGCCCAACTATTGAAGGTTCAAGAGGAAAACCGAAAGACTTACAATCTGAAAAGAAAAAGAGGACCAGCCTATAAGGAAGGGGACCTGGTAGCAATCCAGAGAACTCAGTTCGGAGCTGCTCTCAAGTTAAAACCAAAATACTTTGGTCCATACATAGTAACCAAAGTAATGGGTAATGATAGGTATGAAGTAGAAAAAATTACTAGCAGCACTGAGGGACCTAAGAAAACGACTACGGCTGTGGACTGCATGAAAAGGTGGACTTGATATGACCTACCTTGACCCTACCTTTGTTTAGCCTGCAGTGTGTCAATTGTATGCTTAAGTTACTGACTGCATGTACTTTATAAGTGTGTACCTCTTATGTGGCATCCTGAGCCATAATGCTAATGGTTTTGTAATATAACAACTAATAAGTTTTGCTGGCTCAATAATGCTTGTTCTGACTAACATTCAAATGGAAAACGTATTATTTTAACTGCTTCTTTCGTTAAATTAATAATCTTAATTTTAATTTACTTGCACTAAAGACTGATTAGAGCAATAAGGGGTTTATTTTGCTTGTTTAGCTGTTGGATATGAATATTTTGTGCCCACATGTTACATGGGCGCAACTTTTATATTATTAAAGGAAAAGCTTTTGAGCTACAATTGTTTTCTAGGTTGTAAAGGTGATTAGAGTCGCCTACGATTTAATGTTTGCTTATTATTGGTTTACAATAAACAGTCTGAGCCAGACTGGCCTACAGGAATGGCCGAGGATGTAGGATTTTCTTTTGCTGTTGTGTCTTTATGTTATGTTGATTGTTATTAATTTGCGTGAAAGGGAACGAATGGAAAAGGACGAATGAAAGGAGTGAGGGAGAGGAGAGATAGAATATGGCGGCGGTTGAGGTACAAGCTTTTTTCGTGTCCGTGGAAATAAAAATATAAATTGTGATCCAAAAGTGATTTTATTTATGCTAAAGTTAAGCCTCCCTACACTAGTGACAACATTCTATCTCAAGCTATCGCTATGACGCTTGAAAATTATTCTACCATCGAATAATATTTAATAAAATGTATTAAATTTCTTTCCTTCAATCATCATTTATGTTTAATAAACATTTGATTTCCATTGTTTTTTACTTACTTTTATAAAATCTAAAAGTTGGTCATAAATTGCATCGAACACTTCAGGAATGAATCTCGATATTGGAGGTTTAGATACTCTGAAGAAATGAGATAAACTGTGGTAGCTGTTTCCAGTAGCCAAAAAGGACAAAGTGACTTGTAATTTTAACTTGGCTGTTATAGCTTGTCTCATGTTTGTGTCTTGTTGTTGAATTGCTGGTGTAACTATTTGTAACAAAAAATTAAATTGGTCCGTCGACATCCTCATAAATAGTTTATACTCTCTTTGATCTTCGGTTTCTAGCTCTCTTAACAGATTTGCAAAATTTCCTTCTCTTCTCAGCAACCACTGTCTTGTCCATAAACGCTTATTTTTGAACACTTCTCCTTGCAGATCTTGTATTATAGACATTAAAATAATATTAGAATAATGCCTAAAAACATTTTTTAACACTAGTCGGCGGCGATAATCCATGGCGAGATCTTATAAACTAATACCATTTACTAATACCAATGTGTAGACGGTTCCTTGCCACTTGTCACTACATATAAGTCCCTAACCACCTACACTAATGACAAGTACTAAGCCCGTGTAAACCCAGCATAACTCAATCAACCGTAAAATGCTAAACGTAAACGTTGCACAAAAAAATCATGATTTTAAAAATAATTAGAGTAGGTATACGTTATCTGTGGTTTAAACACACATGTATAAATGGTCGAAATACGCGAAATACATGGTTTCCAAAACCTCCATATCTACTGACCCATTTGGATTGATCCATGATCCATGATTTGTATAGGTATTTCGATCGAGGAACCCTGAAGTCATTGTTATCTATTGTGTCATCAGTAACAGTATGACCAATGGGAAATACAATGTGCCCATGAGGAAAGAGAAAAAATTCAACAGCGGATTTCTGACCAAATTTGAAGTTAAAAATGTCATTATGGAGTTTTCTGGATTCAGTCTAGTTTAAGAGACAATTTGATTTTTTCCTAAAACCGTTTTAGACCGTTACGCTATGATAAACGCATTTTAGGAAACGATTTTGTCACCATGTTGTCTTAGTCTTGTCACACTTAATTGACAGACATCAACAAAAATATATTTTTTAGTACAGATGGTGCCTTTTTTAGGCTCTATTGCGAGAAGTGGTTCATTTTACGTCAGGTCCAAACTCCAAAACTACGGAGGGCCATCTGTACTAAAAAACGTCGTACGGGACACGTCAAAAACGAAATTCGTAACTCGTGTCGATTTAAAACACTCCCTATCGGTCGTGTTTTAAAACATCGCCACTCGTTTCGAATTTCATGTTTTTCGTACTAGTGTCGTAATGTACTATTATTAGTTGATATCTATCTATTCTGTACCGACACGCTCTTGACCGGTTTCTGCTCGGCAAGTCGGTAAGGATTAATAAATTCAATGAACCGTTAACAATATTGACGATACACGCGAAGAATTCAAGAAATTATTGGTTGTGTGTCTGACGGATTACCTTGAGTTTACCTTACGTTGGATCACTCGAATACTACCAGCCAATTCATTCACCCTTAGTTGTTTTATTTATATTGAACAACTTTCTATTCTATCCAAATAAGTACTGCTCTAAAAGGGCGGATTTTTATTTTGTTGTAGTTTTTAAACAAATTCGAAATTTGGACTTTTATACATTTCTGCTCAGAATCACGAGCTCTTACGATTCTGATAGAATTAAAAAATTGTGTACAAAAAAAAATCCATTGAGTTTCTATTTTTCATACACTTTCTTCGACCGTAACTCAGTGGAAGACAAAAAAATGTATGGAATTCTCGGGACACTTTTTCTGCTAATAAGGATCGAAAGAGTTCGCGATTCTGAGTAGAAAAAATATGAAAATATCCAAATTTGGAAAATTTTTAAAAACTACAACAAAATAAAAATCCGCCCAAAGCTGACATGTTTGCCTATACCCTACTGAGTTTGACCACTGAAATTTTACTTAGGTACCTACATTTTCATATTTTTGGTAGGAAATTCAAAATATCTTGGAATGGTCACAGTTCACACCTCAGAGGGCCTACCCCGAACCACGAACGAAGTGTTGCCTCTCTGTCACACTTGCGTACGAATTCACAAGTGCGAGAGAGAAGCTACGCTTAGTTCGTGGTTCGCGGTAGGGCCTCAGATCTGATTAACTTAATGTTACGGGAATGAAGGGTTTTATTACTTGAATTTTTTTCTTGTACACACATACTTAAGGGACTTAAGGAAATAAATACGTTGACGTGACGTAATTCGTAGTGGCTCTGCTTACGAAGTTGGAGATTCCGGGTTCGTTACTAAAATCATCATCATGGTTCCTAAGACAAGATTTCGCTATCTGTTAGGTATGGTTTCCAAACCTCCATACTGACCCTTTTGCATTGATCGCCCTGTATATCATAATTTTACATAAATTATATCGTTTTTTTGTTTAAAAAATAAAACCGGCCAAGTGCGAGGCAGACTCGCGTAAGAAGGGTTTCCAGGCCGTTATAAAATTATCATAAATACTACATGTAAGAAAAAATCATATGTGTAGTATGGGAGGCTCCTTAAATATTTTTTTTTTTATTAGGTAGGTAAGGTATTTGTTGTTACAGTAGCAGCGGCAACAGAATACAGCATTTGTGATATTTTCTACTGTTAACTATCACGGTTCATGAGATACAGCCTGGTGACATACGAACAGACAGTGAAGCCAATAGTGGGGTGAATAGCGTTCCTATTTATCCTTTGGGTACGGAACCCTAAACCTAAAAATGTAAAAAAAGCAATAATTATGCAGCTAGTGGCGCCATCTTTGTTCCCTTAGTTGAGGTGAGGTAGTTAGAAGTAGAAGTTTGAATAACGTCACGTAGATGGCACTATTTTGAGAATTCTTAATAAGTCAGGTAGAGAAATATAGATGGCATTTTAAACAATATTTACCTAGTACTATTTTAGGAATATTAAGGCTGCGTTTCCACCAGAGATGTGCGAGGATGTGTTTTCATACAAATGACATCTCGCTACAAATCCTCGCACATGTCTGGTGGAAACGCAGCCTAAGGCGTTATTTATGAGGCTTGTAAGTGTTATGATTCATGATAAAATTATTATTAGTGGATGATTTGTCGAATATTGGGGATGATACAAAAAATAAAATGATTAATTATTTATCCTATTTTTTTACATCTCTATCGAATAAAACGGATTAGGTATAATACAAAATACCTATGTACTTAATATGAATTAATAATGTTAAAATTAAGTTAAATTTCGACTATGCAATAAAAATACAATTTATACACATAAATTAAATCCAACTAACCGAACATATTTATTGATTTAATTTTGTATCGGGTGTTCTAAGTAATATAACTTCTTTAAATTATAACTATGATAAGGAATTTATCAATTAATATGCCAATAAAAACAATATTTTTGGGCAAAACAGTGGATGTAATGTATAATGTATTACTTAAAATTAGTTACTTTAGGTATATTAGTAAATACTAGTCATTGATTAAGAGCGTTGATGTTAGCACTAAATGGTAATAATATTTCCTAGGTATATTATACCTAGTATCAATTAATACTTAAGTCTAGTAATGATTGTATGGATTGTCTTATACCTAGGTATTAGGCATTTATAGAAAAGAACCCAATTTTTTTTGTAGGGTATGTAATCTTTTAGATTAATGAAGTCTAATTGTAATAAAAATTAAGTAGGTACTTATGTTTCCAGTACCTAAACAACCAATTAAATATATACGTGCTATCCAATTATAAACTGATGAATGATCTTAGATATAGGTATTATATTAATTATATCTATGATCATTAGTTTTATTGCATTAAGAATGGGCGTCAAGTCACGAATGGAATTGCATTGCTCGCGGCTAGGCTAGGTTTTTTGGTATGGCGCTTTAAAGACCCAACACATTGTTGCCGATCCTCTCACTCGTGCACGTCAGAACGGGATAGCAGTAGTAGCCATAATAATCGCACAAACTCTAAATCAGTCCCTCGCGCCCTTTCGTGTGCTTTCGGACCGATCTGAATAACCGGTTTTGTTTGTGGAACGGTTGTAAAACTAACCGACCAATGACTGCTCTGGGTTTCCAGCAGGCGTTCTATTGGCGACGGGTGAGCGGTTTGGTTCAGTGCGGGGTAGAGCGGGGTGGTGCGGGGCAAGGGTGCGCCACACCGGTAGCGCGCGCAGTTGTGTTTCGCCACTCGAAAAGAAGGTTATTGTTGCAATGAGACGGGCGTCGGACTATCGATAAAGTGTGTTTGTATGTCGTTTTCGTCGATAATAAGTGTTGTGTTTACTTTCACCCGTGCGAATGTCTCAATCCTTACCTTTTTGTTTGTTGTTTCTCTTAATCACTGCCGCATGGGACGGCGCTTACGTTTCAGTTAACCTTTTATTTTGAAACGATGGAACGTTGTTCTTATGGTTTTTACACCAAAAGGTATTTTATGTTATTTTTTATTTTATGATTGCGATCGGTGTGGGTGCGTCGCCTGTGTCTAAGCTATTTGTCATCAACATAGTGAGCACGAATAGCAATATCAACATTGACAAACCGAGTGTGACTGGACTGACATAACAATGAGTGAAGGAGAAAGGATAAAACTTGTCATGAATGTACCCTATTTGGGATGATTTCTGACTCGTTTGTGTGTCCGTTTACTCACCCTCCCAAAGTTATAACATTAGGGTAGAGTGTTGAAGTTATGGAAGGGTCTCTGTGGCTATTATTATTGCAAGGCTTCTAGTAAAAGCTGACAATGTCCCTACCGCTCGATGGTCGGTTGTCAGGGGAGGGAGGACGCCGTCTGTCTGCACACATGCAGAACCGGTTCGCGCTCTGACTCCCCTTGTGCCGGTTCTCTCTCTAACACCACGCGAATCTTTAGCGCCCTCTCTCTCGCACGTTTTCATTTATTTTTTGCTTCCCCTTGTGAAATAATGCCAGACGGGTCGTTCCGTTCCTTATTATTATTTTACTTATTTCTATTCCCCTAACTCAGCACGCCTTCTTCCTAATATTATAAATACTTTCAAACTTATAGAAATGGGAAAAGTATGGGTATGGTGATAACTTAGATTTGGTGTGAGCATGCTTAACTTTGGCAGCCCGTCATTTTCTTTTAAGTTTAGCAGTTGGATTGATGCATGTATTTAAACATAAGTACTCTCATGTGAACAACGAACGATGCAGCCAAGTTACTCAGTCTATTCTTGTGCTCGAATGCGTTCCCACTCCCCTTGGTAACCACTTATAAAAAGCTCATAATGATACTAACTATACAGGCACTAAGTTTGAATGTGTGTGATTGTATGCAATTACCTATAACGTGTATTTTGGTCTTAAATAAGCTTTGTTTGAAAACTAGTAATTATTGACTTATAAAAAAGGGTGAAACGGATCTGATAAATTGGGACATAATCCATATTTTTGAATTACCCTCAATGTAAAATCTTTTATTGATAGGTCAAAAATGACAAATGCATGCAATTAGTCTTGCCAAAATAAGTAGGGTGCAATTATTTGCTAAAATACACCTTGATAGGTACCTATCTGGGTCGCGTTTTAAAAAGATACAATTTACAATTTCGCTGTTTGCCTCTCTAACGCACGCACGTATTGGCTAGAAAGAGAGGCAAACAGCAAAATTGTAAATTGTATCTTTATAAAACGCGGCCCTGATGTTATTCCGCACACTAATAATGCATTTAATTGTAGTAGTTACATGCTATTATAAGCATCGTGTTTTCGCAACTGACTATACCTAGGTACACTCTTATTTTAAATGCGATTGACTATAAATACATTCCCTGCCCGAATCTCGTATGTGGAATCTCTAGGACAGTCAAGTGAACGTGTTGAAACCATTGTTAACTAAGTCACTAAACTTCTTATTAAATACCGATACATCCCTCACATAGATAAACAAAATATAAGTAGGTAGCTGTTTACGTACACATCTAATCTAAGGGTCGAATTAGATTTAGATTGAGCTCGAAACATAAAACTCCTTCAAAAGGTTAGAAGGTATATCAAAAATCCCTAAAGCGAGTACTCAACAGAATTACTGAGAAATGAACAGCCTGTTAAGATGAACCAATCGAGACGACAATTAAGCTGATCGTATATTCGTTCTTCAAGGGACAGCAGGCAAAAAGTGGAACGCAGCAGTGCTTCCGCCAAGTCTAGTCTAGGGAAATAAAATAATATCAAGGGAAAATCTCTTTGCCTTAATGCCTAATTTGATAATATTCAGCGAGTCCGTAGATATATCTACAGAGCAGCCCAAGACTGCAACATGATGGAAAAGCATCCTTAATACGTACAGAATAAGGTAAAACGACTACAATCTGTTCAGACTTCTAAAAGTAACTACTCTAATCTAAAAATCTATGAGTTTATTATTACATTAAACGTAAATCTGTCAACAATATTTAGGGTACTTTCCCATTATGACGCGCAGATTTGGTGACAGCTAACTAAGTACGTATAGGAATGACATTTAATGAAATCTTCTGATCCTAAGACCTATGCCTCTTTAGGCATTTCAATCCCTTCCCTTGTTACCCCATCGGAGGTTCAAGGCGTTTAAGTGGGAGCTCAATGAAGTAAAGCTCTCCCTTACCTAAAAAATCTCCGTAACCCACAAAAAAAGCATAGTTTTGGGATCGGGACACCCGCTATAACGAACATTTTGTAATACTTAATGCTGCTGTATGCACACAGCTATTTTCTGCAGATCAAGGATTAAAAAGTACTTAGTTCTTGTTTTTCTCAAAATTACCTCCTAGGGTACCTTTAAGGGCATATATTTTGCTATCTATAACCCTCGTTATATCTACATAGATACGGGGAAGCCATGCATGTCCTCTCGCACACAAATACAGAGTGCACACATGGAATGCCGAGTCCATTAATCCTGTTTGTTCTTGGAAACACACCCTTCTACACCCCTTTATTTTAGCATATCATAGGAACATAATTATTATGTAGTTTCTTAATTAGTTGATGGGTTTTTGTTTTCTTAGTCTAAAGTACTTGTGAGAAGAATAAATAATTTTACTGTTAAATAAAAGAAGACTTCTAGTGCACGATATTTAACGATAGCAATGAGTAGGTATGACATTGTTAATGGGGATACATACTCACCAAAAACATCAATTTATCGTTATATTATTAAATAATCCGGATTATGTTTTCGGATGATAACGTTTTTTTACAACCACCCAGTCATTTCTGACCTGTGTGGTCATGTCATTGTTGCTAGAGGAACTTCACAGAATCTCATCAGGCGAATCAATAATTAGGTCCAATTTTGGTTAGATAACACCTTGAATATATGTATAGGTATCAAAATACACAGGAGTTTTGGAAAAACGATCTAGGAACTTTAGATGATTTACTTGTCTAATAAGAGCCAAATGTGCTTTAGTCCTATCCATGATAGTTTTTATTAGTTAAAAAAAATATTTTTAAAAAGGGTAGTTAAAAATTCTGATTTAGTGGAAAGGTACAAGGTACATACTTCGGATATTAATATTCGGAGTCCTTTTAACAGCCTGATAGTTACATAGCAGGAATCACAAATACCTACAAAATCAAATAACAAAAATATTGCAAATGGAAGGCTAATTACAGTTTAATTGTTTAGTGAAATATTAACGGAAACAACAATGAATCTTTATTTTAAATTTGCTTCTCGTCATTTTAAGTATCTTCCCGTTGAAAACTAATGAAATGACAAGCTGGTTTGCCAGAGAATACATATTTTAAAGATTATCGATTAGATACATTCTGAAAATTATTCATCTTATTGTGTGATGCAAAGA
>JALPQI010023807.1:0-24861 GCA_025490895.1 Thaumatotibia leucotreta | reverse complement strand
CATTTCTGAGTGACAGCTATGTTTCGAATTCAGTCGAGGTCACGCCGATTTCACGCCGATCACGCCGCCGCCGCCGGTCAAAAAACCATCGGACGCCGCCGCCGACGATTTTCCGATCGGCGCACACCTCTAATGTGAAATGAAATGAAATATTATTGAAATGAATGAAATATTATTTATTCAGGACACTAAACTAGGACAGGTATCATTAATAAAACAAACAAAAAAAAGAAAATAAACCTAATTATAGCGTCACTGAAAAGGCCGCCACTCAGCATGTGTCAGTGTACCTTTCGGATACCCAGACGCTATCTTCCGTGGAAACCCTTTCGAGGGCCACCGCACTTTACATACAAAGGTGCAAATTACAGGTGCTGGGATGTTCACAGAAACACAGCCGCTTAGACTGGTCGACACCTCTGAAGGAGCGTTTATAATGACCGTAAGTGTCGACCAGGGTAGTCAGCCATGCTGCTTCCATAAACGTCCCTTCAATTACAATAACATATTAAGTACCTATTTATAATTACAATACAAGATAATTAGACCAAACAGAAAAAGAGGATCAACATTGAGGTTGCACTATAATTAACATTTCAGTGATATCGTGATATGTAGTTATGTTACAATCATTATTTCCCACACTTAAATCATCATCATCATCATCATCATCACATCAGCCAAAAGACGTCCACTGCTGAACATAGGCCTCCCCCCAAGATTGCCACAATGACCGGTCCTGCGCCACCCGCATCCAGCGGACTCCCGCGACCTTCACCACACTTAAATAATAGTATATAAATATGACATAGTAAGCAATGAGAGGCATCAAAACATGTTGTTAATGTTATAAAATATTTTAAAATAAAAATTAAACCGCCTTCAAAAATTCGCCCGAACTAAAAAGTAAAAAATAACTTTAGTTCCTACCTCTTAGGATTTCCTACCCAAACCTTTAAACCTTTTACCCTATTCATTGAAATAAAATAGTATGGCTAAAAAAGAAATCTGTAGGATACCTACAGATTTCTTAGAAGTCGGTGCCAAGCCAAATACGCTCATAGGTATATATTAGATAGAGCTTTGTATCTTACTGTCACTCCGATTATGCTTTTATCAACAGAATGGTCTTGCTTCAGTCATTTTGATGAAAGCATAACCGGAGTGACAGTAAGTTACAAAGCTCTACCAAATACATATACTCGCGAAGTGAACATATTTTTCTTGGCACCGACTTCTAAGAAATCTGTAGGATACCTAGCCATACTATTTTATTTCAATGAATAGGGTAAAAGGTTTAAAGGTTTGGGTAGGAAATCCTAAGAGGTAGGAACTAAAGTTATTTTTTACTTTTTAGTTCGGGCGAATTTTTGAAGGCGGTTTAATTTTTATTTTAAAATATTTTATTTTTTGCTTTTTAGTAGTTTAATTTATATAAAATCGTTATTTTGTATGCTCTAACTACTTGTAATTAGAATGTACTGCACTGTAGTAGGCCAGAAAACCTGAACTGGCTAACTTACCTACCTATAGGAATATACAACCAACTGTCTGTGCGATATTCAAAGAATTATCCCATTATCAAGGAGTTAAACATTGTATCATCAGCAGGTATGAGTCATTTCAAAGATTATAGGCCTTAGCATGCTTATATTATTTAAAGAATCACTAACCGCTAACGAACATGTCATAACTACTAAGCAAACACTTGAATAGATCTCGAAAATGAATGACAGTTGTTAAATTCGAAGAATAATCCTCCAACTCCTAATCGTTAAGGAGTTATACCTTTCATCATCAGCTCACCAATATGAGACTATGACCACCTAAAGGCAAATACTCGAATAGCTTCCAAAATACATGAAATATGATATATTTAAGGAATTATCCCCCAACTCCTAATCTCTAAAGAGTTGTACCTTCCATCATCAGCTCATCAACATGAAAGGATCACCAACTTAAGACGTTCATGACTAGACGCAAATACTTCATTAGTCTTCGAAAATAAATGAAAAATGTCATGTGTGCCTACAACATTTGAAGAGTTCCCTCGATTTCTCCAGGATCCCATCATCAGATCGGGATTTGGTGACAATGGGACCAACTAGAAGGTATACCCTTTCAAACAAAAAAAGAATTTTTCAAATCGGTCCACGCGTCTTCGAGTAATCGGGGAACATACATAAAAAAAAAAAAAGATTTCGACGAATTGTTAACCTCCTCCTTTTTGAAGTCGGTTAAAAATTACAGTTCTGTTGATTGCTACAGGTTGTCAATGCTGGCATTGCTGGTCTATCCATACTTACACAAAAACAAAGAATAAAAATAAGTGAGACAGAATATTATGGCAATAACAAAAACTATTTACCATCAATGTCCCGTCGTGATACTCGCAACTACTGCTCACCATTTGACATCTTTTGCCGATCTAGAACATCCTTTTTGTATTTAACCTTAAACGATTGAATAGATGCTGAGTTTCTTATAGGTGGTGGAATATTGTTCCAGCACTTCGTAGCAGAGTATCTGAAACTGCCACGAAATGCACACGTTTTGTGCCGAGGACAATTAAGACGGGCTGCACCCCTGATATGACGTTGCGAAAGTTGCAACTTAGCACTAAGATACTTGAGTGTCAAAAGTGCAAGCAAAATGCATTGAACGTCGCGACTCCATGTTCAGTAACCCTCTTCGATTAAGAAAAGGAGTGTGCACTGACACAAATATAAATAAAATAATGTATGCTACGAAATGGCCTCATCTCAGCATGGTGCTAGCGTGTGCCAGCGCTGGTCTTCCGATGAGGCCATCACGTGAAAAACAGTTCCACGGCAGGTAACACGAGGCACAATACAGATAAACAATCATAATAATAACATAATAAATCAGCAGGGCAGCTTGTGGCGAGCTGGTGGCGAGTAACGGGATTTGAAAGTACTGTTGACACAACAGTGTAAAAGCGTTAATAGACGTTCGAATATGGTCCACTCCGCACCGCGAACTTGGTCCGGTCCGTACGTGCGCTCGACTCGCCACACCATCGCACCGTTCAAAAACGGTCCAGTGCGTTTCGTGCTACCAGACAGTGATCACGTCGATATGCCTCCGATTTTATCCAAAAAAGCTAAAATCGCGTTAGTTGTGGCAACCATCGTCGCTACAACACCAATTAATAAGGAGAAAAAAAAAAGAAAAGAATGGGCAAAATTTTATTTAAAAGACAGAGAGTCATATGCGACTTATTAGAGACTTCGAATTTTACATGTCACATTGTTTACAACATTATTATTACATACATAAACAGAAAATAACATTATTATCCATACTAATATTTGAAAAAAAAAAAAAAAATAATAATAATTACATTTTGGCACATTATTATTTATGAGACACTGTTATGTCTATAAATTTCATAAATACCCGAAAATGTACGAATTGTTTGTTTACTTTTAATTAATTACCTACAAGTAAGCGCTGTACGGTGCGGTGGTGCCGTCCACACGAGCGAACTTGGTGCGGGCCGCACCAAATCCTGTGGGAAAACCATCGAACCGACCGCACCGTCAATAATAATAATAATGTCGGCGGACCGCTGAACACACCATCGAATTTGGTACGGAGCGGACCAAGTTCGCGGTGCGGAGTGGACCATGTTCGAACGTCTATTAACGCTTTATAAGTCAATCTGGGATATATACATAGTTATATTCATATATTCATAGTTTAAGTGAATATAGATATAACAATAGATTAATGAATCACTCGCTACATCTATAAACAACTTTTTTCTTGGTAAATGGTGTGTCAATTGTTGTGTCAACAGTACTTTCGAATCCCTTTCTGATTCCGGTTTGATAATACCCGTAGGACTCTCCGCTTTGGCTTGCTTTAATTGGCCTTCCGCAGATGAGTCGTCAGAGCTATAATAATATGCTCGAAGGGTGGAAGAGAAAATTTGCGCAAGACGCGAGTTGGTGCAGCGGCTGTCACAAGCCACTGCGCAGAAAGCGGTGTACACCTCTCTACACTCCTGAGCCGCCTACACCGGTGTTGCCCCTGGCTGTGTCTTGTGACGGCATTTACGGGGGCCCACCTAGTCGGCGGCAAGTCACCGCCTGCCTCGATAATAATTGTTATGGCAGGTGTCCGGACCTCTTTCCTACACATAGCTCCATCTCTAACCCGTTCAACTTTCATCACCATAGCCCATTAGTCTTTTCCATTTAATTCTCAATAGTTTTTATACGCCCGTTTACGGTGACTTGTCCGTGAATGGGTTGCATCAGATGTACAACACAGCAAATTTCTCAAAAAGGCTTGCGTGTTGCGTCAACTTGGCTCCATATCCCCGCGCAAGCCTATCAAAAGAACGGGATTTAAAGACAAAAATAACAGACCGAAATTGTGGACTGAACAAAAATTATGTTTCGGGCCGGCCTAACCGAGGCCGTGCATTATCGCTAAAATGTTTACAGTAGCAACACCGATGTCAAGGTCAGCCGATACAGCACAGCGATCAATGGATGACCGATTACTAATCCTACGTTCGGGAATGAAAAAATACTACGGTTACTGTAGTAAACACTGGTGGCATTACGATCTAAATCGAAACCTTAACAACAATTACAAAAGAAGAGCATAATAAAACAAGACGGAAGGGACGTGTCGTGCACAACACAAACGCCGACTCACCGTTGCTGCGAGGTTCCGGTGCGGGTGTATGGGCGGGCTCGCTCGTGGTGTGCAGCTTGTACGTGCGGCGCCCGACCCGGCAGGTGCGCCGCCCCGCGTCCACCAGCAGGCGCTCCAGCCTGACCGAGCACGAGCGCCTAGCTACGACATCACAAGCAATACTGAACTAAAGCTAGCCATATCCATAAACGTTTTTCAAATACGTTATTTGATGAACAGATGTTTTACACAGAATATGGATGTGCATGTTATCGTCCTTACTGTGTCAATTATTTAACACCCAAACAACAAAAGCAGTATTGGTATGGAAATGTCCAAAAAACATTAAATTGGTAGGCGAGAGGTGCATACTTGTATTTTGAGTTGTTATTAGAAACAATGTACTGACCTTGCGCCACCAGCGGCACGACGGGGCGGTGCGGGCGCTCCGGCCCCAGCACGAGCTCGTCCTTCACCACGTGGTCGGTGTACAGGCCGGCCAGCATGGCTGCCGCGCTCACTCCACACGGCTGTCGGCGCTCTCCACACTCCTCCTTCACACACACCTCTTCATCCGACAATTCTTCCTCCTTCACAGGTACTAAAACAATAAATTGTAAATATCAGCTAGATGGAGATTGTAAACTTCCCGGCCCTGTGCTTGTGAGGGACTTCTCTTGTGGCACTTCTGACAATAGACTTGCCTGAAAGCAGGTTTGGTCTGATGATAATTCTGCTTCAGTCATGAATTGGCAACATAACAATTGAAAATTCAAAACATTTATTTTTCAGATTTATAATTTAATGTAAGACTCATACATAGTACCCATAAAATAGTATCAAACAGGATTATTAACAGATGAGGACACTCTGAATGGGTGGAAACATGTCAAGCCATCATTGACTTAAATTATGTAAGAAATCCAGTTCTATAATTTTTTTTTTCTTTATTTTGGTGTAAAAAGGTAAACTTAAATTAAAATACATCTTAAACTAAAAACAACACCAAAATGGATGCCACTCAGCATATGCCGCTAGCTAAAGTTTTAGCCATGGCGCTGGTTTTCAGGGCAACCAGAATACATGATAGGTACATTAACATTAACCAAAAGTAACATAATAAAGCAGGAGAGGACATCAAAATTACAGAGAACACATTGACAAATTAAAGAGAGCAAAATATCAGTACGAGCATAGTACCTAGTGAAGGCTCGTGGATTAGACTACATTTGTGTATTCGCTATTGAAGAAAAAGAAGAAGAAGGATAGTGTTTATTCAGAAACCCAGTACAAAACACAACTGTTAACTAAGAAAATAGTATTTTTAATTATATTAAATTAAACTAATATTAAAAAGTATTACAAGTAATTAGCCCAGCACGTCAGCTTATGTGTTAGAAACTTGAAGATTAATTAGATACTGTTTCGTCTTGACTTTAAAATTTGTTAACGACGTACTATTTCTAATAGGTGGTGGCAAGTTGTTCCAACACTTTGTGGCAGCGTAGCGAAAGCTGCCACGAAAAGCAGACGTTCTGTGCTTAGGCCCAATAAGTCGTTGCGCACCACGTACCTGGCGTGTAGAGAATCTTAATTTGTCAAATAAATATGACGGTTGTTTGGCATGTAAGACTCCAAAGATCATCGAGGATAAATGTAAGGTACGCAAGGCCGCCATGTTGAGCAATTTATTATTTTTTTTAAAAAGGTGTGATATGCGAACGTCGAGGGATATTAAAGCAATATCGCGCGCATGCGTTTTGTATGCTCTGTATCAATTTAGAAGTACGCGCCAGTAGACAACCACTAAAGACTACATCGGCATAGCTCAGCTTAGATAGAATTAAAGCGTCACATAAATGTATTCTTAAATTAATACTAATATAGTCACGGAAACGGTATAAGACCCTGCGCCTGTAGAAACAATTGCGCACTAGTTCTGAAACATGCTCTTCAAAACGAAGTTTACTTTCCATAGCCAAGCCTAAGTTACGCGCAACTTGAACACGCTCCAAAAGATCTCCATTAATAGCTACTTGAGGGATGCGCATCTCAAGGTCACATAACCGCTTCCTGGAACCAAACAGCATCAATTTCGATTTGCTAGCGTTTAAAACAAGATAATTTGTTACGCACCAATGGGCAATACGGTCCAAATCAGAGTTTAATTTCTCAACAGCGGAGTCAGTGTCCTTAGGGTCAGATGAAACGTAAAGTTGTATATCGTCCGCATACATATGGTAATTACAACGATTTATGCAATTAGTTACATCCGCGCTTTACAAAATAAACAGTAGCGGTCCCAGAATAGACCCTTGAGGCACACCCCGTGAAACAGCCAGAGGAGTAGAAGTAGATACGACACCATTCCCGTTACGTATCTCAACACATTGGGTCCGACCTGTCAGATAACTCGCAAACCAACGAAGAGAAAGCGAGTCAGCACCATAAAAGGACAACTTCGATAGAAGCAAGTCGGTATTTATTGTGTCAAAGGCACGAGAAAAATCTAGTAACACGAGCAATACATTTTTACTACTATCCTGGGCACTCAGAATATCATCCACTACATCAATTAAGGCCGTTGTTGTGCTGCGGGATTTCCTAAAACCAGATTGTTTTTGGGGTAGGATGTCATTCGCCTCCAAATACTCTGTTAATTGTGCAATCACAACTCTTTCCAAGATTTTTGATAAGAAAGGAAGAATGCTTATCGGACGGAGATCCTTGAAACTAATCGGGTTACTAATTTTCGGAATCGGTCTAACAATAGCGGATTTCCAGGTCTCTGGGAAGACGCCCGTCTCGACAGACTCATTAACTATTTTAATAATTAGTGAAAATGAATGAGGAAGCGTTAAAAGAAACATGTTTAAAGTAATTCCATCTGTGTCTTGTGCATTAGAAGAAATGGTCTTTATGATATTGTATACCATCGTTTCCGTTACAGGTCTAAGGGATAATACAGATTTACCAAATCTACTGAACTCATATTTAGTTAAGTGAGAGATCATTTCCCGGTATAGACAGAAAATGTTCGTTTAGTTTTAAAGGATCGTTTAGATGTACTGGTAATTCAAAATCCTTCCTTTTGTAGTCAGCCACGTTGTCTTTGATATTTTTCCAGTGTCCGGGGGTTTTTTTATTTACTGGTAATGTGGTATGACAATGCCGTAGATGGGAGGATGACATTGTCAAGGTAGCAGGGGCTACATGGATGAGAAAGGCACAGGACCGTCAATTGTGGAAGTCTCTAGGGGAGGCCTATGCTGGAAAGCAAGACCAAACAACAGGAACAAAATATTAAAAACTAATGCACAAAAACAATTTGGTTGAATAAAGGCTATTATTATAATGTGGTACTTGAAGTAGGGTTTGTACAGAAACAGAAATGGAGATGGGCCGGCCACATAGCCAGGATGACAGATGGAAGATGGACCAGCAGAATCACGAAGTGGCCGGGACCGCAAGGAAAAAGAAAGGTGGGGAAGCCTAAATCCACATGGGCAAAGGATATAGCAGGTACAGCTGGAGAAAATTGGATGCAAAAGGCAAAAGACAGAGAAAAATGGAAAGAACTAGAGGAGGCCTATACCCAAGAGGGGTCCCTAGTATAGTCATAAACAGATACATAATAATTAAATTAAAAGTGTAAAGATTATAAATACTATTTATGTAATTACTTGGGAAAAATAAAGGCTTTATTATTATTATTACTTGAAGTAGGCAGTTTTTTCATTATAAATCGCAGCGTTTACAATATGTTTTAAATCTTTATAGTAATTTATGTGCGAGTTATCTTTTGTTAATTTACTATGAGCATGAGCCAGCTTCATCATCTTTTTAACTGTGTAAGTTATCCAAGGGTGAAATTTATTTTTAATTTGTACTGATTTAAATAGAAAGGGTTTAGCAGCCTTACCGAACAAGAGGTGCCTTACCCCACGGATGAGGTCAATATTTTAGGTGGTGTACTAGCAGGACCTAAGAATACTCCATGCTTAATATCAGCTCTAGATCTTCTTTTGTTTTAGAGTTATTCAAGATAATGTAAAATATACAGGGTGCCGTTGAATATGGCATATTTCGTAAACTGTTCAAGTTAGATCAATTAAACAAAATTGTGTTTGATAACAATAAAATAGACTACAAAATGCATATTTTTAATCTGCATCTTGTCCTTATTTTTCATAATAAAAAAAGGGTTTTTGTTTTTTTTTTCCATATTTTTTTTTATTTCACACGGAGGTACACCTACAAAAAAAATATGCATACATAGCCACTAATGTCCACTATATACATAAATTAAGATATTTCCATAAATCATCGTGCGTCATGCCAAAAAAAAAACTATTCCAGATGTAGTCGTTACTGGCATACAAATAAAGTACCAGTGCAGTGTGAACATAAGTTAGTGTGTAGGTACACAATCTCTTCTAATAAACCTATTTAGAATAATCGACGGTGACATATCAAACGTTGCTATGTGTATCTATATATATATATATATATATATATATATGTGTATATTTATAGCTATTTGTATTTTGTGTTTATTTTTATATTCCTTAGCATCAGACCATTTGTCTGGAAGAGATCGCTTTTTAGCGATAAGACCGCCTTTTGTTTACTTCTTTCAAACATGTATTTTATTATTTGTTTTGTATTTGTCTTTGAGGTGATATAAAGAGTTATTGTATTGTATTGTTGATAACATTTGACAGATAGTATTGTTTTCGACATTTGTTTTCACATTCCTATTCACATACAATCGGACCTTTTCGAAACTTTGGAAGATGTCGAAGTGTATTTACCGGACGAATGTATTTTAATTTATGGTGTATGTAAATATGGCAAAAGATGCTTTAGATTTGTAAATAGTCAATTCCAGCTTTTAGCTGTATTATACTGTCGCTTATGCACAGGTCCACTGTTTGAAATAATAAGAGATTAGAAAAGGCTAATTGTTTTCTATATCAACTCATTTAAAGAGATAGTTCCGTTTATATTATTAACTATAAATTATTGAGCAATCGACTCAGTTTTGACATTTCGTCGTTGATTATTCTAAATAAGTTTATTAGAAGAGATTGTGTACCTACACACTAACTTATGTTCACACTGCACTGGTACTTTATTTGTATGCCAGTAACGACTACATCTGGAATAGTTTTTTTTTTTGGCATGACGCACGATGATTTATGGAAATATCTTAATTTAGGTATATAGTGGACATTAGTGGCTATGTATGCATATTTTTTTTGTAGGTGTACCTCCGTGTGAAATAAAAAAAAATATGGAAAAAAAAACAAAAACCGTTTTTTTATTATGAAAAATAAGGACAAGATGCAGATTAAAAATATGCATTTTGTAGTCTATTTTATTGTTATCAAACACAATTTTGTTTAATTGATCTAACTTGAACAGTTTACGAAATATGCCATATTCAACGGCACCCTGTATATTTTACATTATCTTGAATAACTCTAAAACAAAAGAAGATCTAGAGCTGATATTAAGCATGGAGTATTCTTAGGTCCTGCTAGTACACCACCTAAAATATTGACCTCATCCGTGGGGTAAGGCACCTCTTGTTCGGTAAGGCTGCTAAACCCTTTAGGTATGATACTACGCTTAAAGGGTTTACCCATAGGTAAACCCTTTAAGCATCCCTGCACTCTTAAAATACTTTTTTATTCTTACGTCAGGAGTATTCTTGAATTCGGATCTGTAATCTGGTCTCCTCAATTGCAATACCATGTACATATAAATCGTATTGAAAGAATACAAAATGTTTCCTTCAGGTCACTTTGTTACAGAACCGGTACTCCTCTGGAGTCATCAGTAAAGTCTGCCAAGCTTTTCAACATGTATTCTCTTTGTAATAGAAGACTTTATTTGGATACGATTTTCTTCTTCAAGATTTAAAATAATGACATTTGCTGTTCAAATTTGTTACAAAATATACTCCTTATGTCCACGCAATTTGTTTTCTGTGAGTTCCGCACGAACTAATTATTCTAGACATAGGTTTTTCAGGTGAGTTTCAAAAAGCTATAATGATAATTTCTATGACATCGATCCATTTATGCACTCTTTAGCCAGTTTAAAAGAATGTTTGAGATCCAAATTGTTGTAAATTGTTGTTGTGACGTAAAGAACTTTTAATTAGTTGCTTACCACTCACTGTCGACTCACCATGTCGCTTCTGATCATATTTCTGTAATTGTTTACATTTATGAACCTCCAAGTCTTTTTGTTATATACATTTGTAGCATATTCATATCTGAATTATGTGACTGTATGTGTTCTAAATCAAAAAAATAAAAATAAATAAAATAATGTATTATCACAATCCAGTACAGCCCAGTACAGTATACATTAACTTGTAACAGAGGCAAGTAATTACTTAGTATTCTGACAACAAGGGGATCTACCTAGTTCAATATCACTAAATGTCTACAACTATAATGTGAGAACTGAGAAGTTGCCAGATCCATTTCTGTCTGTTTTTTTCATTGCAGTATTGTACAATCTACTATGACTTTGTTTTACAATACTATATTGTTAGATTCATAATTTCAAAAATAAGCTATCAATATTATACAACATTTTAGTGCATACGAATCTTGACAGTTTCGTTTCAGCGGCACAAAATGTGTCGTGGTTATATGGAGGTAATCTCGATTGTATTAAAGGAAGCCCACCGTGGTCCGCCGCAAGGCACTCGGGCTCCATCTTGACGCGCGCCGCCCCCGGCGCCGGCGGTGACCCGCCGCGGTCTATCTCCATGCTGGCCAGTTATCACTCACTTGTAATAGTCGTAATATATTTAGTGTTCTCAACAATGTAAAGAAAGGGAACAATACTGAACGGTACTAAGTGTTATTAAATAAAACACTTTACTCGTAGCGACTCAAGCATAGCATGATGCATTGACCGAAATGACGGATGACGATGACAATGACAGAACAGTTCACAGAATAAATAAAATAACATAATGTCACTTTCCTCCCACAGAGTACTACTATGTACTTGAATGAGGTACAAAAGAGGGGCTCTACAGGCATTCAACTAATTATTGCGATTTGTGATCCATCGCTGGCTGATGTATAAATGCAAGGTCGAGTTTCATGCTATCGCGTAAAATAAGACACAATGTATGTCACCTGCCATGAACATCATCGGGATCGAAATAAAGATGATTAAATAGAAATAACGGGCAACCAACGTGTTAAAAGAATGTCACGAACACGTTTGTAGAGTCTGGCTAACGAAAGCTGAGAATGAGAAATGGCGGCAAATTAATAAAATATAGAGTATGGTATCACTGGGTTGCACCACGAAAATCAGTCTTGATACTTGTAATATATTTAAAACTTAAATAGTTATTTGTTATACAAGGGTGCAAAGTTGTATTTTACCCGCGAGTATGAAATTGAAACACGAGCAAGCGAAAGGATTCTATAGTTGAACCACGAGCGAAGCGAGTGGTTATAAAATAGAATCCTGAGCGCAGCGAGTGTTTTAACATACGAGAAGTAAAATACATTTGCACCCGTGTGTAACACAGAACTTTTCCCCTCACTATAGCAAGGAAACTCAAAAAAGGTAATTATTTGTTCACATTACAATCATCATCGGGTTAGTGATAATAATTTTCCAAATGCATCATGTACTTAATGCAAGATTTTGTCGCAGTAAACTTAGGACGAAAAAGTAAACGCAGCATTCCTGTAGTTGCACACCAACGCCAATGCATTATTAAATCATTCTCATTCATTATTTTTACAAAATTATAACAGAACACCCTGAAAGTTGTTTAGTTTACTATCTTTATGCGTGTTCGAGTCGGTAAATAAAGATTATACCTATAATATTCTTTGACAATGTTGACGTTGACATTTTCTGCGTTTTGTGATTGCATCTAGTCATCTTATCATCATTCACTAAAACAATTGTTACTTATGGAATTTTAGGATTTATATGTTAAAATCATTATATTTATTATATAAAGGTTTGTATTTTACACTAAATTCTCAAACAAATTATTTAATTATCATTAATATGGACCGATTTCCATGAGCATTTTACGTTTTGTTATTCCAAAACCAAGGTCATTACTTTGCCACACAAGTGAATAATATGCGTTTTTACACGTTCGTATTAAAGGATAAACGAGCACTTTACGAGCTAGTGAGGGGAAAATTATTTTGTTAAATTACCTGAATTTATTACAATCCAAAATAATATATTATATTATATGTACATAACGTAGCTGTTCCCTGCAACTTTGTCTGTATGACACAATGCAATATGTTGTAGGTATTGTAGGTACCTACTACTCTAAATGATGACCCATGTTATTAAATGGATCCCATATCAAATTTTAAGCAAATCTGTTTAGTTATTTTCAAGTTACAACATCATAGACTCCACAACACCAAGTTAGTTTTAACTTTTTACATACATATTATGTACCTATTTTGTAGCTTGGTAATGTGTCGAACCTATGATATAACTTGAAAATAACTAAGCAGATTGGCTTAAAATTTGATATGTTTTTCGGCTCTTCATATCATTATAGTCTTTATACCATAATATGGCCGAAAAACAGAGTGATTTTAACACTTGGATATAACACTATTATATGTCTATACATGGGTAGGTACCTATAGGTAATATTAGTAACGATTTGTAAATTGTATCATCGCAGAATGGGTGTAATCATGATTAAAACTACCTATAAAATTGTCCATTACGACACAAGTGCGAAAAACGTGAAATTCTAAACGAGTAGCGATTTTTTAAATCGACACGAGTTACGAATTTCGTTATTGCACGTGTCTCGTACGACGTTTTTTTAGTACAGATGGCCCTCCGAAGTTTTGAACCTGACTTAAAATGACCCACTTCTCACACTAGAGCCTAAAAATGCACCAGTACAGATGGACCATTTTAAATCAACCTAACATAAATACAAACTTAAATCTATTATAGTCGATAGTATATTAGATAATGAGTACAAGAAAATTTATTGAATAAAGGTAAGTATCAAAATGGTACTACGTACTAACCTAGGAACACCGATATCGTGTGTAAACACTCATGTTTTTCCTTTCAAGCGATGATTTTCTCCTCTTGTTTTTCTTTATATTTACTTATTATAGTACGCAGCAGCTTACGAACATTACTTTTCATAGTATTTTTCATCATAAACACCTTAAAACGTTGCAATTGTGGAAAGCGAGCAATGGGTGTCAAGTCGAACGAAAGACAGAACATGACGTTTGACAATTCAGCTTGTGATGCCATATGAAAAGTTCCGTAAAAAACTCATTCTCAGCTTTCGTTAGCCAGACTCTATTCTACAAACACAATATACACTGTGGAAGGAAAGTGACATTAGCGGCCCTACCGCGAAAAACGAAATTCGGAAATTTTGAGGATTTGTCTCTCTCACTCTAAAGACGCCTTCGTTTGAGTAACAGAGAAAAATCCTCGAAAAATCCGAATTTCGACGTATTATCTGTGCTGAGAACTGTCATCAATGTCATGCTACTCATGCTTGATGTTTGTAATCTAAATAATCGAATCTGTCACATGAATCGCTTGAAGTGGAGTAGGTAGTGTTTCATTAAATAACATTTAATGCCGTAGTAGTATTGTCCTCCTTTTGACTTTGTTGACTTGTTGAGTTGAGAACATTATATTTATCGGGGACCCTAATGACAGCCGAGCTAAGAGGGGTAGGATTTTAGTTATCTGCCTCCTAGCTACTTGTTACTCGTTACTCACAGTACTCAGAATCTTGTATCTACGCATCTACGCAGTAGTAGAAAACGAATGGAGAGTTCTAAGCTTGCGTCCATGCATAGATGCATACCCCATAGAAATAACTTCCTTCGTAAGAATGTAAACCCTTCACATAACAAGACAAGAGTGAATCGTTCTATGTCTAACACGGGAATGAATTGATGAACACTGCACCTTTTATACTGTCAGGTCACCAGCCACCTGTTCGTAGGTTGGTATCATCTACCTGCAAACCTGCATGGACCAAGCAAAGACCACTCCAAGCAAAACATTGCTTATCGTTTTCTAGATTTAGTAACTCATATCTCCGACACGGCCATACTGACAAGACAAGCGTCCTCGCTTGTATCTGAAACAAACACGTACATCAGTAATCTTTGTCACCACTCGGTTACTCCTGACCAAATTATCTGTCTACGTAAAATCAACTCAACTCAAGGAAAATAATTTTATTCTTTGCAACTGAATTTAGGATCACTTAAAGTCAATTCATTACCACCAATTTAAATGCAAGACCAGACAAGTACCACCTGGCTTTCATAGCCACCTTTTACGTAAAACACATGACGGCAAACGTTCGGAAGCAGGTCTCCCATTCGTGGCCTATTGGTTATCACATAACCACACACTACGCGCATCCCCAAGGGATCGCCGAGTCAACCCTGACTCTACGGTCTCTACAAGACCCGACCTCCGCCAGAGCTTATCGCGCACCGCGTACCCACGGACTACTCAAAGGTAGACACCGACTTCTAACGGGCTACGGCTACGATCAAGCCTCTGGTACGGTCGACCAACCGAACTGAGAACCTCATCCTTCATGCCACAACAATCTTCATCTACTTCACGTGGTACTTGGCTTTCTAGCATTTTCATTAACAACAAAATGTTATCTGTATTCAATCATTTATGAACTTCAATTTGTTAGACAATTTTGATAGTGCCACCAGCTCAGTTTCAGTTACCAGTAAAATCAAAATTAAGGAAACACAAGTCACGCTTATGTCCATCGGAAACTCACATTGTGACATAGTCACCTTGTCCCGTTTAACAACAATAACTTCTTTTGTGGCATTACCAAAATGATCTCAATTAATGAATGATTCAAATTAGTCAACCTCTCGACTCAAAAAACGTAAATTACTCAACCAGGTTACATCATAACCATCCGATTTCATTTCAGTCCATCGGATTGTTAGGATCCAATAACCTATCAGAAGTTAACCATCTCAGCCGCGTAAGTGCTACTCCTCGCAAAGGGTTACTGCACATAAAAAGCAGTCCACGTGCACCTTCTACATGCTCCGGAACTTCCGATGCGATTATTCGATCACGCTCAATCCCTCGGACTTGCTCTCGGTCCATTGAAAGCTCACATGACTGATGATTAGAACTCATTAAATTTAAACATTACCCTTTCCGCATTTAAAGTAGTTAATAGAAAATTTTAATGCCGCAATTCAGAATCATATTTTCTTAAGGTACTCGTTTAATCAACCCAGGGAATTAAAATCAACTTCATTAACATTCGAAATAGACTAGTCAGTCTAACTATGTACTTACTACTTTACTAGCCAGTAACCGACACAGTTCTACAATAGTCAAATGAAACACTTCAACAAACCAACAAATGGGTTGCAGTACTCACAGCAGTTACAATACTCCAGATGCTACACCCAGCAACTGAGTCTTAACAACCACCTACATGGCTGTCGCACAATCTAAACGCCTTGACCATATACACCATTAAACCAAACGCACGCCACTCACAATCGTGGCCGCACTGAGACGGAAAAATAGATCCGATTTTACACCTACGACTACGAATGATAAATGGTGTATGTAGTCTGAGAAAACTGAACCCAACAAAAATGTAAAAAGTTTCATTCCACGATTGCAAACTAATTGATTAATTTCAATAAAACTTGCAATTTTAATTGAACTAAAGAAGTCAAACTGAAACTATTGACAGCCCAATCATGACCACCATCATGACCACCATCATGACCGCCATCATGACCTTCATCATGACCTTCACCATGACCTTCATGACCTTCACCATGACCTTCATCATGACCTTCATCGTGACCTTCATCATGACCTTCATCATGACCTTTATCATGACCTTCATCATCATCGTCGGCATTTTCAATTTGATAAACTCAAAAGGATAATCCCGCGATTACTACTACAACATTAGTTTCACTAATCAGCCCAGGGCTCAAATAGCCCAACAAAATGTGAACTTCTCACCGGATCAACAACGCTGTCTGTTGTAATGGTGTGGGCACGCCACGCGTTGCACCACGTGTTCACGATAGGCAGTAGCGACACCAGTCTTCCTCTGCCACGCCGTCGGGACGTGATGACAGCAACAGCCATGATGCCGGCAGGTTGCTCTGGTTAACCATGTTGAACTGAAAATATCAAATTGTACGGTATCAGTTTCATCACAGAAATAATTTGCACGCGGGCTCAGCCCGATGAGGTTGGGCTCTAACGAGACTAGAAAGTTAAGTTTAGGGTATTGGCATCTAGTACACTTTGTCATTAAAATAATGATGGACTTCACTTTACTACAACCAAGTTAATCTCGCAAATAATAAAACGTTTTGAGGACACAAAACTTCACGCTACAAACAAATGTCAACCGTTAATTTTTAAATGACTACTTCGAATTTTGCATTAAAACAATTGGAACGAAACCTGTCCTTTTATTTCTGTTGCTCCAAAACTCGCATCTTTGGCAGTTTTTCTCTTATTTTCGTGTACACCTTGCAATAAATTGTCATCACCACAGCATAGTCATCATGTACGAAACCGCTGACCACTCTCACAGTGGTCTTGAGGTTGAACATCTGTAACGGTAATTTCACACGCATAGAAAACTTTTAACACAAGGCATGGATTGAAAATGTTTATCACTATCACAAATTAATTTTTGGTAGACTCGAAAACAAAACAAAACAAAGGGCTACCTGCCCATATTTTGGTACTGCTAGTATTTCACAACTAAGTAAGTAATAAGTATGGGTCATGATCATGATATACTTTGAAATCACTAGAATTACTGTTTTTATTTTTTTTTTTTCCAATAGGGTAGGATACCTACCCACACGTTTTCTTACAACAGTAATCACAAAAAAAGAACAAAGCAGTTTTCTAAATCACGACTCAAATCAAACTTAACTGCAAACATAGTGAACAATCATTACCTTACCAACTGTTGTCGATTTTAAACCTTACCGTTTACATGTGATACAATACCAGTACTCACTGTTACGTGAGCCTTGAGTCTTCATCCCACTTGCTGATATCGGGGACCCTAATGACAGCCGAGCTAAGAGGGGTAGGATTTTAGTTATCTGCCTCCTAGCTACTTGTTACTCGTTACTCACAGTACTCAGAATCTTGTATCTACGCATCTACGCAGTAGTAGAAAACGAATGGAGAGTTCTAAGCTTGCGTCCATGCATAGATGCATACCCCATAGAAATAACTTCCTTCGTAAGAATGTAAACCCTTCACATAACAAGACAAGAGTGAATCGTTCTATGTCTAACACGGGAATGAATTGATGAACACTGCAGTAGTGACCTTTTATACTGTCAGGTCACCAGCCACCTGTTCGTAGGTTGGTATCATCTACCTGCAAACCTGCATGGACCAAGCAAAGACCACTCCAAGCAAAACATTGCTTATCGTTTTCTAGATTTAGTAACTCATATCTCCGACATATTGTTACTATTATAAGTAACACGATATCCTGACAGCTGGCCAGCATGGAGACAGACCGCGGCGGGTCACCGCCGGCGCCGGGGGCGGCGCGCGTCAAGATGGAGCCCGAGTGCCTTGCGGCGGACCACGGTGGGCTTCCTTTAATATAACCGTAACTACCTTCATAGAACCACGACACAGTGTGCTGTGCCGCTGGAACGAAACATTGACATGTTGTTACAGGTGTAGTGAGAAATTACTTGCCTTCAGAACAGGGATCGGAACCGTTCTCGATTAATCATTTGATATTGTTCTTTAACCGTTATTAATTCCGTTCGTATTAGTAACGGTTAACTACGATAAAGGTTTTGTAGATGAACACAATATTTCTGGTTCACAATATTCAAGATGAACGGAAAAATTCCGTTCTTTGACATAACGGTTTTGAAAAGAACATTAAATGATTTATATGAAAGAACAAAACTTTTCTGGTTACCGTTACTAGAGATGAACGAAAAATAAAGTTCCGTGAACCATTATTAAACTGTTCGCGATGACGTAAACATGCCGCCACTCGCTCTCTCTTTTCCACGCGAATATAGTTCGTATTTTTATTTCATTTGACTAGCCATTTAGGTTTGACGTGTGGTATTGGCCGCATGATGAAAAAGGTTTAAATTGAATTAAGTGAAAGGATGCAATATGTGCTAGCAATTCTGGCGCCTCCTAGCGCCGTCGACGGGAACTTGCCTGGAAATTGGTTACCTGACAACGTGTTGTTGACTGGGCTGTCAATGTTTTTTCCGACATAATGTTCATATTGAATTATAATTAAAATTAAGTTTTGAGTATTAAGTTAAGCTGACTTTCTAATTAGTAGATATTTCTTTCTATGTTAATTTTAGAGTTTAATGAGAAGGAGGTAAGACGGAGGAGTAAGACGCCCGATGTTGGTCTACTACCGGCACCTGTCTTGTAATATCGGCTCGGCTCCTTGGTAAATAAATATAATTATATACTTACTATAACCTGCACTTATTGCATTCATACTCCTAATACCTACGCAGTTATGGGTGCATACCACTTGTCTTGAATAGTCAACATAGTGATAGGTACGATACGTGAATTGCTCAAGAAGACAGTTGCAGTTCCTATTATTTCCCTTAATGGAACCCCGATGCTTGGAGTCGCGTTCTATTGGCGTCAGGTGAGCTTAGCACAACTAGCAATATGGTGTTGCTGGCTACATTCCGCCGGACGCAAAATGACTTTGTCCCACAATTACGTATGTTGTTTTGTTATGAATTCATTATATCGTAACTGTGAAATGTCTTCTCAAAAGGGCTTATTTCCACTTTGTCAATAGAGTTAATTTCTCTTATGGAAATATAGAAAAAATAATCTTACTGTCAGAGTAGAAATAAGCCCTTTTGAAAAGACACAAAGCTGAGTTTACACTTGCAAGTTATTGCCGCAAGTTTTGAGATGCAAATCATCATCATCATCAGCCTATGATAGTCCACTGCTGGACGTTAGGAGGTAAATACCCATAATCACCACGCTGGGCAAGCGGATTGGCGATCGCAGTAGTATGTCCACTATGATGACTCTGCTGCCCATCATCAATCTTTTATCAAATAATAGTCAGTGACACTTCAATCCCTTAGTCGACTCTTACGACACCCATAGGAGGAGTTGGGGTGGTGACAAAATATATTCTTACTGCCGTTACCGTTACGGCAAATATTGGTAGGAATTAGTGGCAAATATCTACAACTCTTTTTTTCAAAACTTGCAGGGTCGCGTTTTATAAAGTTACAATTTACAAATTGCCGTTTGTCTCTCTTTCTAGCCAATATATTATGTGCGTGCGTTAGAGAGGCAAACAGCGAAATTGTAAAATGAAACTTTATAAAACGCGACCCAGGTCTAAACTCGGCTTAGCTCGTTACTTCCGCAGTTGTGATCTTGAACTCTATTAACATCGTAGTAAAGTTCAAATTTAAACGAACATTTCTTTGGCGAATAAAAGTACTATAGTACAGTCGAGGAATTTAATTTCCTACCCGTTTCGTACCTTGTCACAGTGACAATCAGTATGAAAGCTGCTAGGACTGTCATATTATAGCTACTATGACAAGGTACGAAATGGGTAGGAAATTAAATTCCTCGACCGTACTATAGGCGTATTTTCTGTTTATCTGTCCATTCGTCTGTCTGTATGTCTGTTTGTTTCTCTGTCTGTCTGATTGTTTGTCCGTCCGTCTATACGGTCGTTTGTTTCCGCAAAGAAACGTGTTTCGACCAGATAGTATTCGAAATTATTGCTTTTACAATTATTCTGGGTGTATTTCTTAGGGTTCTGTAGTAAATTAGAAACCGTCACAGATTCGCCATGTGCATCCACCTGTCTGTCTGTATGTCTGTCTGTATGTTTGTCTGTCTGTCAGTCTGTTTGTCTGTCTGTCTGTATGTCTGTCTGTCCGTCCGTTTGTTTCCTCCAAATTATTGCTTTCTCAATTATTCTGGGTGTAAGTACTTTTTAGGATTCTGTAGTAAATTAGGAACCCTTGCATTTTGCATCCATCCCTCTGTCTGTCTGTCTGTCTGTATGTCTGTCTGTCTGTTTGTAAGTCTGTCTGTCTGGCGGTCTGTCCGTCTGTCTGTCTGTTCATCTGCCGATCTTTCTGTCTGTCTGTTTGTCTCTCTGTCTGTGTGTCTTTCTATCTGAACGGACTGACTATCTGTACGTCCGTCTGTCCGTCCGCTTGTTTCCGCAAAGAAACATATATCGACCGGTTATTACTTGAAATGGTTGCCTTTTCAATTATTCTGGCTGTAAGATATTTTTAGGGTTCTGTAGTAAATTAGGTACCCTTACATTTTCGCCATGTCCGTCTGTCTGTCTGTATGTCTGTGTGTCTGCTCATCTGTCGATCTTTCCGTTCTGTCCATCCGTTGTCTGTCTGTTTGTCTGTCGGTCTGTCTGTATGTGCGTCCGTCTGTCTGCTCGTTTATTTCTGCAAAGAAACATATTTCGACCGGATATTACTTGAAATGTCTGTCTGTCTGTATGTATGTCTGTCTGTTCATCTGTTCATCCCTCTGTCTGTCTGTCTGTCTGTTTGTCTGTCTGTCTGTCTGACGGTCTGTCCGTCTGTCTGTCTGTTCATCTGTCGATCTTTCCGCCCGTCTGTCCGTCTGTCTGTCTGTCTGTCTGTCTGTTCGTCTGTCTGTCTGTTCATCTGTCGATCTTTCCGTTTGTCTGTCTGTTTGTCTGTTCATCCGTCGATCTTTCTGTCTATCCGTCTATATGTCTGTCTGTATGTCTGTCTGTCTGTTCATCTGTCCATCCGTCTGTTTGTCTATCTGTCTGTCTGTGTGTTTGTATGTCTGTATGTCTGTCTGTCTGTCTGTTCATCTGTCTATCCGTTGTCTGTCTGTTTGTCTGTCGCTCAGTCTGTCTGTCTGTCCGTCCGTCTGTCTGCCCGTTTATTTCTGCAAAGAAACATATTTCGACCGGATATTACTTGAAATGTCTGTCTGTCTGTATGTATGTATGTCTGTTCATCTGTTCATCCCTCTGTCTGTCTGTTTGTCTGTCTGTCTATCTGATGGTCTGTCCGTCTGTCGGTCTGTTCATCTGTCGATCTTTCCGTCCGTCCATCTGTCTGTCTGTCTGTCTGTTCGTCTGTCTGTCTGTTCATCTGTCGATCTTTCCGTTTGTCTGTCTGTTTGTCTGTTCATCCGTCGATCTTTCTGTCTATCCGTCTATGTGTCTGTCTGTCTGTTCATCTGTCCATCCGTCTGTTTGTCTATCTGTCTGTTTGTCTGTCTGTGTGTTTGTATGTCTGTTTGTCTGTCGGTCTGTATGTCTGTCCGTCCGTCTTTCCAACCGTTTATTTCTGCAAAGAAACATATTTCGACCGGATATTATTTAAAATGGTTGCCTTTTCAATTATTCTGGCTGTAATTACTTTTTACGGTTCTGTAGTAAATTAGGAACCCTTACATTTTCGCCATCTCCGTCTGTCTGTCTGTTTGTTCATCTGTCGATCTTTCCGTTTGTCTGTTTGTCTGTTCATCCGTCGATCTTTCTGTCTATCCGTCTATGTGTCTGTCTGTATGTCTGTCTGTATGTCTGTCTGTCTGTTCATCTGTCCATCCGTCTGTTTGTCTATCTGTCTGTTTGTCTGTCTGTGTGTTTGTATGTCTGTTTGTCTGTCGGTCTGTATGTCTGTCCGTCCGTCTTTCCAACCGTTTATTTCTGCTAAGAAACATATTTCGACCGGATATTATTTAAAATGGTTGCCTTTTCAAATATTCTGGCTGTAATTACTTTTTACGGTTCTGTAGTAAATTAGGAACCCTTACATTTTCGCCATCTCCGAATGTTTGTTTGTCTGTCTGACGGTCTGCCGTCTGTCTGTTCATCTGTCGATCTTTCTGTCTGTCTGTCTGTCTGTCTGTCTGTCTGTCTGTCTGTCTGTCTGTCTGTCTATCTGTTCATATGTCGATCTTTCTGTCTATCTATCTGAGTATCTGTCTGTGTGTCTATGTGTCTGTATGTCTGTCTGTCTGTTCATCTGTCCATCCGTTGTCTGTCTGTTTGTTTGTCTGTCGGTCTGTATGTCAGTCCGTCCGTCTGTCTGCCCGTTTATTTCTGCAAAGAAACATATTTCGACCGGATATTTTTTAATATATTTATTTTCAAAACTACAAATTATGTACATAGATTAAATCTAACTAATCTACTTAACCTAACCTATATCTAAGATTGGCCCTTGTGGCATTGTACCGAGAATGCTGGCGGCATTTCCTCGCTGTATCGCAATACTGATGCGTTGTGCGAGGAATTCGCCAGCTCTTCGGTCTCTAGTTACATCAACCAGACGTTTCGCGATCTCAGCAAACAATTTGCGTGCGCTGGGGCCCCAAGAACCTAAAGTTTCTACGCCAAACGGTACAAAATCGTACTCTTTGCCGAGGCCCTTATATTTATTACGTTTTAAAAATTCGGCATTTTCAGCCGCAGCGGCTGCCTTAAACGTAGTTCGTTGAAGATGGGACGGTGCCAGGGTATCTACGCAAGTAGCATCCCATACCAACATCCGTCCCAAGCTCCAAGGAACCAAAGACACACCATCAGGTCTCTTACCATCATCCCTAATAATACCAGTAGGCTCAAGAAGAGCAGGTACGTTGATCGTGGCAAGAGACCTGCGGATTATGTCGTTAAGCGTCGCATGTCTAGAAATACGGCCTGCGCTTTTTTGACAACTTAGTCCGTGGTGTCCCAGTCGGTCCACGTCTGTGCCACAACAGCATAAGTGAGGGGTACATACCGCGGCCCCGAGTCTCAGGCCGGTTGCGAGCCTAAGGGAGGCCGGATCCAGGAAAGTACCGGTACTAGCCGAAGGATGGGCATGCAGCCAGTAACCAGCTTCCCGGGTTCCGACCGCCAAAAGTCTCGCACGATCCGGACCTGCAGAGCTGTTTAGAAGAGAATTGTATGTTAGATCACAATACACATTGTCCCAGCTCCTTTGCGATTTTAGGTTGTCAGGAAAATTTTTAGAAGGGCAAGCAATTTTGAATGCATTTTTGGCGTCCTCCAAACCCGCAGTCTCACAGTTAATAGGCAGAGCCCTTAGGATCTTTCCTGTGAGATCAGACGTGCTGTGGACGGATGCCAAAAATGCAGGAGAAGCCACACATGAAATTTTTCGTATCCCTAAACCCCCATACCGTATAGGGAGGGATGCTTGGGACCAGGAACGCTCCGTTAGCTGAATATTTAGAATTTTTTCTATGGTAATTTTGATTAAGTCGTCTAAAGGTGTTAATAAATTAATATTTTTCCAGAATGGACAGCAACGGAGCACGTATGTCAATTTAGGGACAAAAAGACAAAACTTAAGAATCGCAAGAGCATAATGAGGGCTAATTTCGAGTAGACGATTTGCGTGATTTTGGAATTTAGAAATCGAGTTAGAAATATAATCGGGAAAGGATTCTTCAAAAATAGGAGAACCCAGGAGGCAAAGTGAATATTTGTCTACTATTTTTATACCAGGAGTCAGACAATCAAATTTGGATTTTAAAACAGTCAAACTATAGGAAGTCTTTTGAATAAAGAGTTCGCATTTAATATAATTTAGTTCTAAACCAATATTTTCAAAATTAGTTTTGATAAGAGACAAATCGGACAGTACGGTATCCACGTCACCTCCTAGGGTCCCATCGTCTAGATACCAGACATTAAATTTTGATTTAATTTTTTGTATTATGTGATTTATGGCTAAACTGAAAATTGCTGGCCCAAGGGGGTCACCTTGCTGACATCCCACCTCAGATGATAATTGGTGGGACTTGTATAGTAATTTAGATGGATCTGCATAGCAGAGATAAAGGTAGTTATAGAGTTCGGGAATTTGTTCCTTTACTTCTGCCGGATATTACTTGAAATGATTGCCTTTTCAATTATTCTGGGTGTAAGTACTTTTTATGGTTCCGTAGTAAATTAGGAACCCTTACACTTTCGTCATGTCAGTCTGTCGGTCTGTTCGTCCGTCCGTCTGACTGTCTATCTATCTGTTGGTTAGTCCTTCTTTCCATCCGTCTATTCTTGGATCCGTCTAGAAATAGAAATAATTC
>JALPQI010023806.1:0-14881 GCA_025490895.1 Thaumatotibia leucotreta | reverse complement strand
CCCTTATAAGACTTACACCCTGTATGAAAGTTTAGAATTGATTACGCATTTAGGCTATGTGTTTTGGATCTTATTTCCCTTTTAATGTCCGACAACCATGGCAAAACACTTCAAAAACTTCCTACACCCATTAAGGACGGTAAATTAAGCTTTAAGCCCAACACGCGTAAATAAATACGTACCCATTCGCATATCAAAGAAAGACTAAAACGTTGTTTTGATTACAAATGTGACATTTCGGACAAGCGAAGTTAAGCTGGGTTCACATATAAAGCTAAGAATATTAATTCCTTGTATACTGGAACGTGGATTCGCGTACGAGTAAACTATTAGAAAAAAATATTTCCGGCACACGAGAGGTTAATTGAGCATTTTTCAAAAACTTTGTGCATTTATACAAATGTACAAAGTTTTTCGATGTTGATAAAAATTGGTAGGCTGTTACATTTCCCAAAATGTTCCAGAAAGTTTGTATGGAAGTTTTTTTTTATGTATGGGATGGGAAAATGATATTTTTCACGATTTCGGCATTGGTCCCATTCTAAATTGCTCAGTATGACTTAAATACGATGTGAGCGAGGTTATTAGTGACTCAGGAAACACAATATTCAATATTACAGTCAGTCACATTATACTAAATAAAACGGGGTCAGTAGAGACGGCGGGCAGTTAGGTCATCGACGAGGTGAATTGGGAAGACGTGCGAATACAGAGGACTTTGTCTCTGTCACTCTAATGAAGGCTTGGTTGGATTGACAGAAACAAAAAAAAGTTCGTGGAAAGTCGGTGCTTCGTCCGTTCGATTTCTAAGATCAAACTACTTGTTAAATTAAAAACAAAACGCGTGTTGTGTGTTTGATGTGAACCCAGCATAAAATACTTTAAACGGATCGCTTGCAATGCTAAGAGAGTGTCAACAACAATATTTATTTTAAATCAGCGCCATCTTGAACGGTTCTAATTTTGAAAAGCGGGACGTTAGATTGTTTTTTTTTCGTGACGGCGGCATTTCAGTGCTTGGCTCAGTTTTTCTTTTTTTTTACAGGCTGTTTAGAGTGTTGCCAATCATCTATTGTGGCCAAGAGCATGTCGGGCCATGCTCAGTGTAGGGTTCCGATGCGGCTGGGGCGATTATGTTCGAGATAGTTTTGTTTTAAAGTATTTTATAAGCATAATATGATCCCAAGTTAAGGGTGGTCAACCCACACAATTTAATGAAATTCTTCTGCAGTTATCTCCGAAAATATTCGTTCAGGAAAACACTTTCCTTTGGGACCGTTATTTTTTTAATACCTATTCAACGATACCCTACAACCACATTATAGAATTACAGAAAAAGAATATGCTCACTTCTCACTACTTTCTGTGTAGGGGAGGTAACGAAAAATTTTTTTCTCTATATTTTATTCGACCACTTTGTCGCCGTAATTAATATTCATACCTACACGATACGTAATTGCAAATTCTAGTACTCAGGTCACTGAGCTATGCTGCGGACAGACAGACCGATGGACAGATGGACCTACGGACAGACAGACATGGCGAAATTATAAGGGTTCCTAGTTTACTACAGAACCCTACAAAGGTCTTAAAAGACGTTCTCTAAGAATTCTTCCAAAAACAACATATCTTTTGAAGTTCTTTATATCGTTTAATTTATTCTAAAATCAATATATCACTATTTGTCGTCAATGCCATTCGGGCACCATTTCCGTTCGGAAATGCCATACGTTTCTTTAGATTAGTCGGAATTTTTATTGCTTCCCATTCGTTTGAGCGATTGTCGAAAATGTCGGCTGGCAACACAAAGTTAGCTGTGATGTTGGTTTGTAAATCGACAGGAAAATGTGTGTTTAAGCTGTGAATATTGAAAGATCAAAGGAATAGTGAATTGAAGTCACATAGTAGACGATAACTTGAAACAGGAAAGTTATAAACATGTTTTTTTCCAAAAAGATAAATTGTATTGAAACAAACTGCAACTACGTACAAAATAAAATTTAAAATATTACTAAACACACAGATGTCGCTAGTGATTAGATTCACAATACCATTGGATAAAATCGCGGTGATCGACGGAAGGTCGTCTGGTGTAATTGGGAGCACGCTGAGCCGGTTACTCGGAGGAGGTGGGTTCGAGTCCCGTGACAACCGTGTCACATCTGTTACGACATTGTGGGATTATCAATATTACTAAACTAAAACTATATAGCAAAAGATAACCCAAACTCATAACGGGGTGTTTTTGGGACACTTTGGGGACAAAACTCTTTTGGCCAAAATGGGTCTTTGTGACAGCATAGACTGTAGAATGTTTTTTTTATGTGACGAAGGTAGATAACTGAGCCCTCTGCCCACCTGATGGATAGCGGGAACTGAGGCCCTTGGAAATAGTGACAAAAAAGTCGCCTATGCGCTGCCTACCCTGAGGACTTAGATGAATTGCCTCTATGCCATTAATTACACCGGCTATCTTACCCCCAAACCGGAACCCAGTAGTAACCATTTAGCGACAGGTTAACGAAAATGTGTGAATGTGTGGCGAGGAAGAGGAGACAATGACAATGACTTGATGTGCGGATGACGCCCTCGCCAGACAAAGGATGAAAGACTTCGGATCCGGCTAACTGGAACCGAAGGAGGTCAAAACAGTGCCGTTAGGGTCCTTCCTTAAACATATTGAGTTAATAGAACAATCCCTGGGGTAGGCGAAACAGGGGCCAATTACACAAAGTATCCCAATGGTACCCAGGACGCTGGTAGCATTTCCTCGCTAGATTGCCAAGCGAATGCGTTAGTCGTGGAAGCTGCCAGCCCTTGGGTTTCCCGTGGGGTCTCTGAGTATCTTAGACAGGTCTCTGAAGAGACTCAGAGACTAGGACCCACTATTACCATTCACCAGTCCCCACATTACGATGCTATATCTGGTTCGCCAGCAAACATAAGTTTGTTACCACATTTATTAGGCAGGTAGTTTTATATCGTGGTTTAACGTGTTTTTAAACGTGGATCATAAATCTGCGGGTTTTAGTGGATTGTAAATTAACTGCATTAGTAATGGTATTGCTTGATTCTTCGAATTTTTAATTGACTCTATAAATCTGGTGTAGTGATTTATATTATTAAGTAGCGCGTCGCCGGAACTTCGGATGCAAAAAATAGTTATTGTATGTTATCCGCAAGAGATAAACATATGTAATTATACATAAGTGGTTTAAAGTTTGGCATTATTATGGTATCAGACTTTAAGTGGGCCTTATGGGCCAAAACTTAGACGAACTTCTTTGCGTGAAAATTTTGGATCTATTTTATATTCGGCTTTATCATGGGTGACACAAGACTTCTTAATCAATTTCCTTGTTTAAAAAAAAGTCTTCATCATCATATCAGCCGAAAGACGTCCACTGCTGAACATAGGCCTCCCCCAAAGATTACCACATGACCGGTCCTATGCCACCCGCATTCAGCGGAATACTGCAACCTATACCAGGTCATCAGTCCCTTGTGGGGGGCCTACCCACGCTGCCCCTACCGATACGTGGCTGCCACTCAGCCATCGGTTATACGTGCAACATGCAATGTTTCCCGCCCACTGCCACTTCAGTTTAGCGCTTCGAAGAGGTATATCGGTTAGATTCTGCTGCGAAAAAAAGAAGTAAACTACTCGTAGGTAGTAAATAGTAAATTAAAGAGTTATTATGTCGCTTTAAGCGGGCCTTTTCTGTTTTTGCTGATGGTAGGACCTCGTGCAGGGTCCGCCAGGATAGCTACTACCGTCTTACCCGTTAGCCTGCCGCTCAATAGTTAGTACTCTATTCCGGTTTGGGGGTAAGATAGCCGGTGTAAATACTGGCATAGAGGCAATCCATCTAAATCCTCAGGGTAGGCAGCGCATAGGCGATTTTTTTGGTCACTACGTCCATGGGCCTCAGTTCCCGCTTTCCATCAGGTGAGCTGAGAGCTCGGTTGTCTACCTTCGTCACATAAAATAAAGGCCTTATTAAGGGCCATACTAGTGATACAAGACTCCAAAACTTAGGCAATTTCCTTGTTTGCGTGAAAATATTGAAACTGCCTTGTCCGTGACGTTGGCTCGGCGTGCTGGATTAAATGTTTGTTTGCCGACTATACCTAGTTGTTAGTATAAGTACAGTCTAATAAGATTATGGAGGCGTTTTAGTTACGGAATTAAGTGCGAAGTGTATAATTATTAGTTATGTGGCTGCTGCGTAGGTGAGTACTCAAGGAGAAATACTCAAAAAATTTGTACATTTGCAGTCAGCCTCCGTAGCCTAGTTGGTAGTGACACTAGTGACCCTGCTTACGAAGTTGGAGGTTCCGGGTTTGAATAATTTGTGTATTTATTTTTCACAAGTATTTGTTCCTTGGTCACGGCTGTCTATGTATATAAGTATCGAAAATACGTGAAATACTTGTGAAAACACAATTATTTATTAACTAAATATTTTGATTTGTACTTTTACTTTTTCTCCAGTAGCTGGGTCAAAATTCTTTTCGTTGTCTTATTTTGTGTCCCTAAAAAATGTGACGCAGTGGTGTTTTTTGTATGAGATGATGTTTTGTTTTCAATTTCTGATATATGGATTAAAATCTAGCGTGAAAATGATATACAAGTGCACCGGATCTTTTTAATGTAATGAGTCGAAACAGCAACTAAAAGCGTGATAGAGTGGTATGTAACAAAACAACGAAAAAAATGTTGACCCAGTTGCACTACTTAATACTATATAAATCATAAATATTGGATGTCATATACCAAAGAAAGCGAACGCTGAGCACGTGGTTTCGATTCCCACCTCGGACGTTGGTGATCTTGATCGTTTTTTCTTTGGCATATGACGTCCAATATTTAAATAATCAAAGACGTGATTCAAATGTACAAATTTTTTGAGAAACTTAGAAAAAATGGCCCAAATACTCATTATGTTTTTTTTATTTTCAGGTAAGCGATTGAAACTATGGATAAAAGTCACCATTCATGTAGTAAGTATAATGATTTTGTTGCATAACATTATATGTAATGGACACACTACTTCGACACTGCGATCGCCCACCAATTCGTTTACCCACTTGCTCAGAGTGGCGATTTATGGGCATTTAACCCCCTAACTAGTAACCCTTATCGCCATGTGGTCGGCTGGTGGTAGGACCTCGAGCAGGGTCCGCCCGGATAGCTACCACCGTCTTACCCGTTAACCTGCCGCTACATAGCAGTGTTTGTGCTGTATTTCGGTTTGGGCGTAAGATAGCCGGTGTTACTGGCATAGATAGAGGCCATCTAAGTCCTCAGGGTAGGCGGCGCATAGGCAATTTTCTGATCGCTATGTCCATGGGCCTCGGTTCTTTCCATCAGGGCTGAGAGCTCAGTTGTCTACCTTCGTCACATAAAAAAAAAGAAAAAAACGAGCAATTTATGTATAATTATGATTTCACCTATTTTTACTTCACTAGGAGCTTTCGTAAACGGCTGCAACAGTTTTGATTGAATTTACTGTCTAGAAGTGAATTGAAAGATGTTTACAATATTAAAGTAACTCTAAATGAGTCATTAAATAAATAGCTAAATATACTTAACGTAAACTCATCTCCTTTCAAATGTATTTTAAGTTTAAAGTAAACATTTAGTGCGTTCACCGAGTTATAGCGGCGCATAAGTATTTTAGTATAAATGAGTTGAATATCAATCCTTGAGTTCAAATACATACATTTTTCGTTAAAATTGTTGATTTTTGACTGAATGTTTTTTTTGTTGTATGTAATACCCGTAATTGCCGTGTGATGACGGCAGTAAGAATACATTTGTCACCACCCCAACTCCTCCTGCGGGTGTCGTAAGAGTCGACTAAGGGATTGAAGTGTCAATGACCACTATTTGATGAAATATTGATGATGGGCAGCAGCGTCATCATAGTGGACACATTACTGCGATCGCTAATCCGCTTGCCCAGCGTGGCGATTATGGGCATTTACCTCCTAATGCGTTTATACGCATAGTTAATAGGAGAGGCCTACGTCCAGCAGTGGACTATCATAAGCTGATGATGATGATGATGTAATACCCGATTTCTCCGAGAATCGTGGACCGATTTGAATTTTTTTTTGTAGTCGAAGGTCGAGATGGGCTCATTGGCACCAAGTTTGGGTCTGATGATGGGATCTTGGAGAAATCGAGGGATCTCTTCAAATGTTATAGGCTTTTCACTTACGATCAGGTGGAGTGGAGCCACTTTGTTGTGCCAAAATATAAAAAAAAAACTTTTTTCGATTCATCTGACGATTGGTGTATCTAGACATGTAATTTAAGTCGATAATCGCTCTTAACATTACGAGGCAACGTGAAGTTCTAATAATTCTAAAAAAATATATAAAAAAATACACACATATAATAACGACTCTTATGTCAGATTAGTCCGAATACGTAGGTATTTATTTCATATTCAAATATTCAAAACGAGTTTTAAAAAGCTCAAAAAGAAAGATTACTCTACAATCCTATTAGCGTTTGAAACTTTGAAGTACGTAAAAATAATTTACGTTCACCAATAGTTTAAAATGTAAAAAAAAAGAAACTGTAAGTCTAGATTAAAAAAAAACATATCAAAGCCGAGAGTCATTTAAGCGAGAAAAATAAAAGATTAAGGGCGCGGGTATGCTAGCGATTTTCCGATTTGATAACTTTCACTGAATTAAAAATTTCGTGAATCATAATAACTATAAATATAACTAAACTTTCGATTTGGAAACATTAAGTTTCTGGTGCGCAGAGGGTAAGAGTTTTCTTAGGGAAAATATGTCACGCTAAGTCATGTGCCCCACGATTTTATATTAGTCTAATCAATGCATATATTTTTATTCTTTTAGTACATTTATCTGCAACATTACTATGTCTGTTTACAATAAAACCGTTTAACTTATGAAAAAATACCTTTTTTAGTACAGATGGTGCCTTTTTTAGGCTCTAGTGCGAGAAGTGTGTCATTTTACGTCAGTTCCAAAACTTTGGAGGGCCATCTGCACTAAAAAACGTCGTACGAGACACGTGCAAAAACGAAATCCGAAACTCGTGTCGATTTAAAACACTCCCTATCGGTTGTGTTTTAAAACATCGCCACTCGTTTCGAATTTCATGTTTTTCGCACTTGTGTCGTAATGTACTATTTTATTTTAGGTTTATATTTAAGTAGTTAAGTTTATGTTTTTATAGTACATTACTATAGAGGACGGGAAACGAAGGGTTACATGCCAAGTAGATATATCTGGCCGAAGGAACTGAGGCCAGATAGAAATACGCGGTCTGTAACCCTGTTTCTCGCCGAGATTTGTATAGTGCTTCTCTCAAACTTGCCATGAAATAAAACGAACTGATTTCGCCGAACCATACTATTTGATTTGTAAATAAACCGATAGTACAGTATCGTACAACATTAAAAAAAAACATTCGCGCCTAACTTTTTTTTAAATCTGTTTGAGGTGTCCTTTTACCTGGTGGTATAGACATTAGTTCTTAGGTTAATTTTTTTTTCTGTGGCTGAATGTCAAGACATAGTGTCACAATTTGACCTTTCAAAACAAAAGACAGTTTGTTTGCAGTCCTAGGTGTGAAATAAATACATGAAATCTCTTTACATATCATCTTAGCATATGACACCGGATACATAGTATTTCCGGGTTTAATTTAAAGTAAGTAACATCAACATTCCGTAGCAAGTTTGAGAAAAATTACTTTATACTATTTTACTCGTATTTTTTAATATTTAGTTTTTAGTCAAAGTCTTCAATTATTAAACTTTTTAGTTTTCCTCTTTCGTTTAACGTTAATAAATCACCAAACTAAAGCAATTATTAATCAAGTTAGTGTTCTCAATGGTGGCACTTGAAAAACTTGTGCGTGATTGTACAGTCGACGTCAAAGATATCATTACGATTTAAGTGCCAAAAATATATTTACACGACTTTATTGTCTTGACATTAAGGTCACGTAAATATATTTTTGGCGCCTAAGCGTAATGATATCTTTGACGTCGACTGTACAATCGACATGTCATTTCAGTCCGTTGAATTAAAAAGTATGTAACTAGAAATAGCTACTATTTGACAAAAGAGAGATGAAGTTCCACCATAAATATATAATTCATATCAAAGAAAGTTTGCATTAATATAAAAAAACGCTAAGTAAACGCGGGTCTGCGCCCGCCCTAACGCCCGGAGCTCATTCGACATCTTCATTCCATATTCTAAACGCAAATTTGATGAAAAAATACAATTCTCTTGGAGTTGGTAAAATAAAGAGCTGTTTGAGGGAGGGGGGGTTAACTTCGAAGGGGGGGTTATTCGTAGCTGGGTAGTGATTGTGAAGCTGGGTGTCCTGGGTTCGAATCCCGGCGAGGGTATTCATGATGACGAGGAGCCTTATGCTCAACAGTGGGCAATTAACGGATGAAAAATGATGACGATAGTATTAGTAATTAGTGAAACAGTACCGGAACGTGTCAATACAAATGTAAATTCATCATCATCAGCCTATGATAGTTCACTGCTGGACGTAGCCTCTCCTATTAACTGTGCGTATAGACGCCAATAAGAGGCGAATGCCCATAATCGCCACGCTGGGCAAGCGGATTGGCGATCGCAGTAATGTGTCCACTATGATGACGCTGCTGCCCATCATCAATCTTTTATCAAATAATGGTCAGTGACACTTCAATCCCTTAGTCGACTCTTACGACACCCGCAGGAGGAGTTGGGGTGGTGACAAATGTATTTTATTTGCCGTCACCACACGGCAAATTCAAGCTCTCGAAACTAAATCTTTTAGTATACCTTCCAATTACTAAATTCGAAAAACTATTACACACTGCAAACTTTAAACATGCATTTAAAGTTTGCAGTGTGTAATAGTTTTTCGACTAAAGGAAAACGCCGATTCCATTTTCAAACTTTATCTATCTATTATGCTCATACCTGAATATCGGAAACCGAATTGATTTTAAACTTATATGAGCTGCGCGTACTATGAACTGCCGGTGTGAAATTAACGCAGACTTTCTAACCCTCTCTCTCGAACCAATACGAAGGGATTGCAAAAACGAAAATTCGTATATTCAAAAATTTCGAATTTTCGGTCCATTTCGAATAATAAGACATGAAATATTCGAATATTTTATATAACTGTGTATGTAGATTACATTTATGTAGACACTTTCCAACAGCAATTACTGTTTTACTTCGCTTTCCTCATCATTGATTGATTAGTGATTATTACATAAAACGAAGTTGTAGACTTTTACGAATTTTCACGAGATACTGGAGTAAACCCTAGTTAAAACAAAGTTTCCTCAAAACACGCAAGCGGACCGTTAGGATATACAATGTGCCCATGAGGAAAGGAAAAAAATTCAACAGCGGATTTCTGACCTTTGAAGTTAAAAATGTCATATGAAGTTTCCTGGATTCAGTCTATTATAAGAGAAAATTAGATTTTTTCTTAAAACTGTTTTAGACCGTTACGCTATGATTAACGCATTTTAGGAAACGATTTTGTCACCATGTTGTCTTAGTCCTGTCACACTTAATTGACAGACATCAAATGAACAAAAAATCTTTAATGACCTAGCAAATGTAAAAAAAAATTTAAAGTGCATTTTTTGCGAAAATTTCGTTAATAAAATCTTTTTTTTGTGTGTTAAGGCATTCAAAACATAAAAAAACTAAAAATATTTTATTTTTGCAGTCTTGACCAAAACTCATTTAACATTTTTTGCTTCTTTTAGTCTCAGCAGTGTTATTCACTAACGAAACCGCCTTGCTGTCAGCGCTGTGTCAGCGCTGCGGCAGCGTCGAGCCAATTTTTTTTTGCGGATCCCTCAGCCTCCTTTTGGAGTTAGCTGGGTGTCTGAGCTGGTCGTTGGAAGGTATCCTTGTGGGCCTCCCGAACGCCGGATAAATTTTTGTGAACGCGGGCACTCGGGTGCGCGGGCAGCCCGAGGCAGTGTATGTAAAGTGTAATATTAATGCTACGTTATTTGTCATTTCAAACTAAGTGGATAGTGTAGTGATGAGGTGTTTAACGCGCGGTATGTATACACATACCGCGCGGCGTAGTGTCTTTGTATAGTATTATTGGGTAGTACGCGGTGGCCGGCCCCGGCGGCGGGACCGGCGATGTATGTCGAGAGTCGCAGTCGCTTGTCTTTCTCGATCGGTCGCTGAGTCAGTAATCTGTTTTGAAATGGTATTCACTAATATACTTTAAACGACACTAGCGCTCGGCGACGAATGCGACGTGAGCTGGAACTACACTGCGTCGAGAGTTTGACGTTTAATGTACGAACTTCGTATTCTCTAACGAAAAACAGCGACGAACTCGCCCACACCCTCGCTCACAGCCTCGATTCCTTATGTCAAATGAACCAGCTAGGATTTCAGTCAAGGCTGTCTCGACGTCGAGCTCGTTGACGAACGCAGCGTCGAATGTGTGAATAAGAGAATAGCATAGCAGGATTATGCTGTTAGAATTTTTCCCTTTCCTCATGGGCACCTTGTATTATTACCTGCATGGTGATAACCTCTAGTCATCTATGTTGAATACGACAGGACAGGATATCACGTCTTAAAAAATATTTGACTTAAATATACTAATTATGCAAAAAAGGTAATTTTACGTATATTTACAACTTTTTATTATTATGTATTATGAAAACTATTCGAATATTCATTCGAATATCTCAAAATAACTAACCGATTTCGAATACTTGATACTTTCGAAAACCATTAATGACCAACTGTAACCATTAATGATTAAGTATTATTTTTCTTCTTTCAAATTGACATGTAATATAATAAGATTGTAATTATTGCGAATAAATGAGTATGAGTGTTTGCAAGCTGTACATATATGTATTATTCGAGAGGAACTGAACTACGGAAAACTGTAGCCGTACCATGAGATATGGCGGTGTTATTTACGCGCGTTTTCTTTCATCCATCCAGCTCGTACTTGCATATTCGCGCGAGCGAGCCAGATAGAAAGTAAACGCGCCTTCATAATCAGCCTAGCCGGTTATAAATAACAACGGAACCCTACACTGTACATGACCCGACATGCTCTTGGCCGGTTATTTAAGTATGGATTAAGTATGACGATGACCTATATTTAAAATCACCAGAAGCTGAATCATTGGTTTCTTAGTAACCTCGTATAAATCTATCGTGATTATTATGAACATGAGTTGTATGAGTAAGGCATAGGTACATAGATAAGAAATAACGCACACCTGAGTAAACAGTTTTTGTAGTTTCGGTCTCTAGGGTGACAAGTAGTCGTGCAATTTTTAACCGACTTCAAAAAAGCAGGAGATATAGTCCATTACAAATACGAAGGCCCTTAAAGGAAACTTTTGTCATATAATTGGTCCACTACAAATTGTCACGTGCCGATGTATGTATAAAATATCACGCCACAAAAGGGCCTGACCAGCTTTCTTTTGTTATCACTAATCCTATTGCTGACGCCTAATGACTTTGTTAAGTGGAATCGGGCCATCGTATTTGAAATGGACTTTTCTCAAACATGCAATGAAATGTTGTCATTATGTTCGTCATAAAAGGCTTTAAAGTAAGACGTTGCAGGCGGATGACCTCGAGATAATAGTAAAGGATTTTCATACGAATTTAACGGCCTAGGCCGGCAAGTAATATTTTTTTAAAACATGGCGTCGGTTTTCATGAACAGGCTAAATTCTGGTTTTTTGATTGTCGTATTTTTTATTTCATTGCATATGTTTGTGAAAAGCACTATACATGCCTCGCCGTGAAATAGGCTTACCGGCTACGTATCACTGTCCGTAGCTACTCAGCCGATAAGCCCATCTTTCCCGGCGTCTGCAGTAATGTGCTATTTCATCACACTTGCTGTCTACGTGCGCCATTGCTTGCATGCATAGCGGGAGGAATAGAAAAGTGAAATTCCCTAGGGAGTAATGGAAATGTCAGTACGTCATTAATATTAATAAATAATATTTTGTCTTAAAATGTATATTTTTGTCGGCAGGTGGGATAAAATACATTGTATGCATCACGGTCGGTAAGCGGAATACTAACTTGAGTCGTTAAAATCCAATAATTAATTCTAAGACTCTCGTTAGTAATTCCGTACTTACCTCCCTTGACGCACAATCTACTATTATTAACGATTAACGACAAGCCTTAATTGAACTTACTGCATAGTAAAACTTCATCAATATTACCTAAGAATTAACCCCCAAAAGTTTGGCTTGAATACAAAATCACCCTGTATTTATATTTTCTTTTAGTGCCAAGACATTTATCAAGTATTGTCTAACAGTCGACCGCTTCACTCGTTGGCCTGAGGCTTACCCGTTACAGGACATTACAGCGGATACCTGTGCTGCGACTTTTGTTAGCGGTTGGATAGCACGGTTTGGCTGTCCAGAGCGAATAACTAAAGATCGAGGCCGGCAGTTTGAGTCACTGCTATTGAAAAAACTTTGCTCGCTTCTATGGGCGACACATCTCACCACTTCATCATATCATCCGGCTTCTAACGGTCTTGTAGAAAGACTTCACAGACAACTCAAGGCATCCATTATGTGTCACAACTCTACTCAATGGACAGAGACACTCCCTTTGGTATTACTAGGCATAAGAAGCGCTTGGAAAGAAGATCTAAATAGTTCGCCAGCAGAACTAGTGTATGGTGAACCACTTACATTACCTGGGCAGTTATTCTTCTCATCATCCCCAGAGGCATTAGTAGATGTCTCTGATTTTGCAAACCGCCTTCGGAGCCATATGAGCAAACTGGCTCCGCTGCCTACATCGTGGCATACAAGTTCCAACCGAACGTTCTACATTCCCAAAGACCTAAAGGAAGCAGAATATGTCTTCCTTCGCCAAGGACCTGAGCGTCGGTCTCTAGAAGCACCATACCAAGGGCCGTACAAAGTATTGCGGCATGGACCCAAAACCTTTGACATCGAAGTCAAAGGCAAAACTATGACAGTCACAATTGATCGTCTGAAACCTGCATATCTAGCTAGAGAGACAATAGTCCCAGCGGCCCCTTCAGGCGAGAAAACAACCTCGGAAAACCCAGGCCTTGATCAAGATCAAGATGTCGCAATTTCTACCGATGAAGATCTGGTACAAAGAACACGATGCGGACGCCATGTTAGGTTCCCTACTCACCTCCAGGACTACTATCGACCGTAGCCACGGTCTGGGGGGGGCTACTGTAGGGAACATAGAGATCCTATTTGTTCTAACCTTTACTGGCCGCTAGACGAAACTAACAAGTAATGTCTTTGAAGATTGAAGGATAATTCTATGATATTTATAATTGTCAAAAAAGCCAGATTATATTCGTAATACTCATGATTTAATATTTCTTATTGTTTCTAAATATCGCTTGTGTTATTAGTTAATAAAGTTGTGCATAAATGATTCTTTATATTTTGACTGCGAATCCACAAATATTTTATTCATACCACATTAATATAACAATATCTCATATAAAACTTATCTTTACCCCGTAGACGATAGACCGCAAACCGACATGCGAGGGTTAAGGATTAACCGTGACGTGAGTGACGTTTCACAGGATCCGAGGTGGCAGCTGAAGGGTTATCTTGGATACTTTCAACCCTTTAGCAGAATAGTAAATATTCTTTGAAGTAAAAATGACGTTCTAAAGTAAAAAAAGGTAACTAAAGGAAGTGATTACAAATGCTATTCTAACAGTCTTTTCATCACACTTGCTGTCTAGAAAAGTGAAATTCCCTAGGGAGTAATAGAAATGTCAGTACGTCATTTAATAATATTATGTCTAAAAACTTATTTTTTGATTGGCAAGTGTGATGAAAAACATTGTATGCATCAAGGGAGGTAAGTACGGAATTACTAACGAGAGTGTTAGAAGCCCGACGCCGTTAGGCGGACGGCTTTTATGACTCGAGTTAGTATTCCGCTTACCGACCGACCAAAATGTACTATTTCTCAAACATGCGATGAAATATTGATGTTATTATCAATTGTGGGCATTTGTCCGAGCGTTTCAACCGCCGTGACTTCGATGGCAGCTGGCAGCCTTGTCACACGAATCCCGTGAGAGATGCAAAAACTTTTGGATATATTGGTAGACGTAGTTGACAACTACCAAGAAATCCAACAAAATTATGAAATACCTACGGAAATCGGGTAATAATGTTGCCACCGAAGTCACGGTGGTTGAAACGCTCGGAAAATGCCCTTGTAATATGAATTAATGTAACCGCCAAATGACGATTTTTCACGACGTACGACCACGGTTATAGTTCAAGAAATGACAGGCGCTTAAGTTAAATAGTAAAAAAATGGAGCTACGTTAATAATTTAATGAAAATCCGTAAAAAGTTGATTTCGTAATTTAGTGTAACTCACAAATTGAAATCGAATTGCTTATGTGCCGTACAATGCAGCTGGCGCTTACAGCATTGATATTTAGTCAGCCTCTGTAGCCTAGTTGGTAGTGACCCTGCCTACGAAGGAGGTTCCGGGTTCGTATCCCGGCGAGGGCATTAATTGTGTGTTTATTTATCACAAATATTTGTTCCTTGGTCATGGCTGTCTATGTATTTAAGTATCTATAAATTTTATGTATCTATCTATTATATATATCGTCGCCTGGTACCCACATCACAAGCCTTAATTGAGCTTACCGTGGGACTAGGTCGATTTGTGTAAAATGTCCTAAGATATTTTATTTATTATTTATAAAAATATGGTGAGTACATTAGTAAGGACATATATTTTGAACGTTTCGTACTTACTTTAAAATATTGTCCATGATATTTTGAAACCATTA
>JALPQI010023805.1:0-21965 GCA_025490895.1 Thaumatotibia leucotreta | reverse complement strand
AAATTTGGTAAATTACTGCAATTTATTTTAATTGCATTTTCCTCGAGTTGTACTTTAAGTATTAATATCGATATATTGACATGCCAACATTATGGTACATAGACAATCTAGACATCGCAATGTCACATCAATGTCAGATGTTTTTAAAGTTATTCGACCGTAACAGCATTTATTGACGAAAATCTTTACAGAAATGATATTTTTCAGTGCTTTTTTGAGTGATTATAATACTTTGCGAGTGTAATTAAGTATGCAACAACATTTGACGTGATGATTAATGTGTAATTGCAGAGAAAAGTGTGATAATGTTTTCAAAAAGTGTTTGTTTACATGATAAGACAAGTAAGGATGAATGCACCTTACAATGCCAGGCGGTTTTGAACAGCACCTTGCCACCACCTTGCTAAGACCTTGCCAGGCGAGGGGACAGTTAATTAAGTTGGGTTTCAAAACTTTTTTCTGTAAGTTTGAAAATTTAATAGGATAAAGTTAATTTATTGTACATCTTAAAAAAAATTTGACAGGCGATTACAATAAGCAGAGGTATATGACAGATCAATTAGAAAATGCACAGTTGATGAGGTAAAATAAACTTCATCCTGTATACTCGAAATTTTTACATGTCTTCAAATAAACGTCTCAGAGTAAGTATTAGTATGTACAATGGCAGGCAGTTTTGAACGGCATAAGACCTTGCCAGGCAAGGGGACAGTTAATTAAGTTGGGTTTCAAAACTTGTTTCTGTAATTTTGAAAATTTAATACGATAAAGTTAATATATTGTACATCTTAAAAAAAATTGACAGGCGATTACAATAAGCAGAGGTATATGACAGATCAATTAAAAATTGCACAGTTGATGAGGTAAAATAAACTTCATCCTGTATACTCGAAATTTTTACGTCTTCAAATAAACGTCTCAGAGTAAGTATGTACAATGCCAGGCGGTTTTGAACAGCATAAGACCTTGCCAGGCGAGGGGACAGTTAATTAAGTTGAGTTTCAAAACTTGTTTCTGTAATTTTGAAAATTTAATACGATAAAGTTAACATATTGTACATCTTAAAAACAAATTGACAGGCGATTACAATAAGCAGAGGTATATGACAGATCAATTAGAAAATGCACAGTTGATGAGGTAAAATAAACTTCATCCTGTATACTCGAAATTTTTACATGTCTTCAAATAAACGTCTCAGAGTAAGTATGTACAATGCCAGGCGGTTTTGAACAGCATAAGACTTTGCCAGGCGAGGGGACAGTTGCACATGATAATTTGATAACTTCAAGTTGACAAGATAATGAAAGTGACTCTTAGCGCTCTCTATTAGATAAGTGCTGTATTATTAGGTGTATTCCAGTCCCTTCGATCATAGATCGAAGTGTTGTGCGTGGAGTGATATTGACCAATATCGCTAGATGGCAGTAGCGTGCCAATGTTATGGTTGTCACAAAAATCCGCTAGATGGCGAACAAATGCATTATTCGGAACAGGGTTTTGACAACAATATGCCGAGTCACTATTTTGCACTTTCAGGTTATAATAGGCTACTTGACTCATATCAAATTTAGTGCAAAAAATTATTATTTTCAGTAGTATTTATTGAAAAGATCAATATTTTTCGATTACGGTGTATTAAAAGTGTTTGATGCGTACATATTTTTTATTGAAAATTTTGTTTTATTTTTTTTTATTTCGTACTCTGAAAACGGTGTCGGCCAAGATGTGACGTCATAGGATCTTAAACTAACTTCATGTCGAATCTAAAAGTATTAATAGACGTTCGAATATGGTCCACTGCGCACCGCGAACTTGGTCCGCTTCCTAAGTGCGGTCGACTCGCCACACCATCGCACCGTTCAAAAACGGTCCAGTGCTTTTCGTGCTACTAGACAGTGATCACGTCGATATGCCTCCGATTTTATCCAAAAAAGCTAAAATCGCGTTAGTTGTGGCAACCATCGTCGCTACATCATCATCATCATCATCATCAGCCAATTGACGTCCACTGCTGGACATAGGCCTCCCCCAGAGAGTTCCACAAAGATCGGTCGTGAGCTGTCCGCATCCATTGGACACCCGCAACCTTTACAAGGTCGTCGCTCCATCTTGTGGGGGGCCTTCCCACGCTGCGCCGTCCAGTGCGTGGTCGCCACTCGAGAACACGCCGACCCCACCGGTCATCGGTCCTCCGGGCAATATGGCCAGCCCACTGCCACTTCAACCTGGCGATTCTTCGGGCTACGTCAGTCACTTTCGTTCTTCTGCGGATCTCGTCATTCCTGATGCGATCTCGCAGAGAAACCCCGAGCATTGCCCTCTTCATCGCTCGTTGAGTGACTCTGAGCCTCCTAATGAGTCCCATAGTGAACGACTACGTTTCAGATCCGTAAGTAATCACTGGCAACACACACTGGTCGAAGACTTTCGACTTGAGACACTGCGGTATATTGGACGAGAAGATATTGCGTAGTCTCCCGAACGCCGCCCAACCCAGTCTGATTCGACGGTTGATCTCCTTCTCGAAGTTGGACTTACCCAGCTGGACTGTTTGTCCCAGGTATACATATTCGTCAACAACTTCGAGTGTAGAGTTTCTAACTTTCACTGGAGTTGGTATCACATGGACGTTCGACATGATCTTCGTTTTGTCCATGTTCATCCTAAGACCAACATCTTCAGAGACTACTGTCTCTGAAGATGTTGAAGAAAAATCATCGAGCATAGTACTTAGTCCTCCATGGTCTCAGCCACAGAGCACGGACCTCTTTAGTGTGTAACCTTAGAGATAGAGGCGGCCTTGGCTGTCATTTTCATAGAAATCGACCGTGTCAGGTAATTTTGACATGTTAATGTAAATAGTGTTGTGGTATGGCTCGATATTTTTATCGATAGATTAAAACCAACAGTTATTTGACTAAAAATGTTACTTGAAAAAAGCTATTCAAACATTCTCATTTTTAAAATCTCACTAAAATGATGTCGTTATGAATGATATAAAAACAGTAAAATTTATAGATTTATTTGAATTTATATTTACAATAAGTACCTACTTACATTAAGTTGTTAGCTTTAAGGTTAAAGTTAAACAACAAGTGTTAAGGGTAAGGCTAGACAGAGATTAAACAACAGGAGGTCTTAAGACCGCCTGTTGTTTAACCTCTGTCTAGTTATATATGTTACCTTTGCATTGGTTTATTTGTTCAAGATGTGCAAACTATATCTACTTATATTACGTTATAAAACGCAAAAAGAAAATGTAGGTATATCATAGGTGCTTAAATTAAAATTGTAACTATAAATGGGAACTAAAATTAAACGATCAACTGTAAGAAGTTTAGATGGTTAGGTAATTTAGGTATTATATATGAGGACAGATTAACTATATGTATAAATGTATAAAGATATTTTGAAATTCGTAAATTGTACCGTCTTATGTTTTCTTGAAAGATTATCAGATGGGTTACTTGGGACAAGAAACACCTGGAAATTACATACTTAAATTAATATGTATTAACAGATAACATCAGAAATCCTTTAAAAGGTACTTTACTTTTAAAACATAATAAAATTATTTAGCAAAGCTAACTTATCTTGTCAAACGCAGGATGGAGTTTTGAAGTTGGACAGGCATTGGATGACAATATAGATCTTGGATTTGTTTTTACAAAACAGTCATTTTGGAAGTGGTCCGAACAAATTGTGTTGTGTTTTTGCGGAAACCAGTTCAACTTTCCAGTCGCCGTTATCCAGCGTTCTCTGACACATGGTTCTATAGGAAATCTAAAAATTAAGTCAGAATTTCTTAAACTATATGTTTTTGTATAGTTGCTTCATTGTCTGCACTCTAGATAAATATTATATTATTGCTAAATAAAAAATAAATAAATAAATGTTTGGGGGACAGTCTCATACAAATCAACCTAGCCCCGAACTAAGCAAAGCTTGTACCATGGGTGCTAGGCGACGATATATATATGTACTTAAATAGAGAAATACACATAATTATACTTATACTTATACATAGGAAACGTCCGTAACTCGGGAACAAATTTTGAATTTCTACTACGAGTAACACCGTTTAGTTGTAAGAGTTTACATAGACTATCGATAACAAATTCAGCGTGGTGTCTCTTCACTATGTCTCTCGCCCATACTAATTTTATATTGAATTTAATATAACTTTTTTTACTTACCTGTGATAGGAAACGTTTGAATTTTGTTTATTAACGTACGTAGACTGGTTCTTGCACCAGATTACAGAGCAATGTGGCATTCTTGGTATATTTTTATAGTTTATATACCCATGACGTCCCGAGAGGTACTGACAGCACATATGCGTAAAACGCATATGCGCGGCACGGGTTTTGTCTGTCACGCCATCTCTCTATAGGCGCCCTAAGAGTTCCAACCTCCTTGGTCTCAGCCATGACCACTATATCGTCGGCAAACCGAAGGTGAGTGATGTACTCGCCATTGATGTTAATGCCAAATCCCCTCCAGTCCAGAACCTTGAAAACATCTTCCAGTGCAGCGGTGAACAATTTAGGTGAGATAACATCTCCTTGTCTTACTCCTCGCTGCAATGGAATCGGTTTCGAGCTCCGGTCCTGGAGGCGAACTGACATATTGGCGTTTTCGTACAGGCACTTCAACACTTCGATGTACCGGTAGTCTACTTGGCACCGCTGGAGAGACTGTAGTACAGCCCACGTCTCGATCGAATCAAAGGCCTTTTCGTAGTCCACAAACGCTAAGCAGAGGGGCAAGTTATACTCTTCGGTCTTATGTATAACTTGACGGAGCGTGTGTATGTGGTCTACGGTGCTGAAGCCTTTTCTGAATCCGGCTTGTTCAGGAGGCTGGAAGTCGTCGAGCCTGCGTGTGAGACGGTTTGTGATGACTCTCGAAAACAACTTATAGACATGGCTCAGAAGCGTGATGGGTCTGTAATTCTTTAACAGGGTGTTGTCACCCTTTTTGAAGAACAACACCACCACACCTCTGTTCCATGCCTTTGGCGTTTTGCCTCTAAAGATGGCGGAATTAAACAGCTTTTGAAGGGCCCTAAGGACTGGTTTCCCACCCGCCTTCAGGAGTTCGGCTGTTATTCGAGATGTTGTTTGAGAGCCATCCTAATCTCGTACAGGCTGACGTCCGGTATATCTTCGGTATGGTGTCGAGTCAATTTAGCTCGTGGGTCGTAACCTAATTTGGAGATGGGTCTTCGTGTTGATGTGTACAGCTGTCCGTAAAAGCTCTCTATCTCACTCAGAAGCTCAGGTTTGGATGAAACGATCCTACCGTCCCCAGTCTTCAGCTTCGCAAGCCAGCTCTGACCAATAGACAAATCTCTCGCAAAAACTTTAGAGCCTTTGTTCCGGTCAATAGCCTCTTTAATACGGTTGGTATTAAATTGGCGTATGTCGCGGGTGATCGACTTGGAGATTTGTCTATTGAGCCGGCGATATGATGCGGCATCTTCTGGGGATTGTAGAACCATTTCACTCCTTTCCTTCATGAGCTCTAGAGTTGGATCAGAGAGCCTTTTATTGCCTTTCTTCCGCTGGGTCTTAAAGAACTTTGACCCAGTGGAATAGACAGCTGCCACAAACCCGTCGTTATACTCATCCACATCCACGTCGCTGGGTAGGCAATCGAAACGATTTTGCAGTTCGAGCTGGAAGCTCTCGGGGTTTTGGAGTTGGATCGGTGCTGGTCGGAGCGTAGACTTTATCAATCGAGATCGCTCTAGCTTGACGCTTATATTTAATATGCCCCTTACAAGGCGGTGATCGCTTCCGGTTTTAACCGCGTTGATCACAGAGACATCATTAAATATATGCTTCTTAGTCGACATGATAAAGTCAATCTCGTTTTTGGTTGCACTATTGCACCAGGTCCACTTCCTGTGTTCTCGCTTCTTGAAGAAGGAGTTCATCATGTAGAGTCCCTCCTTCTCCATAAAACTGGCCAGTAAGTGACCCCGGTGATTACGAGACCCAACCCCCAATTGCCCCACTCTCAGCTCATCATCGTTTCGCTTGCCCAATTTCGCGTTAAGGTCCCCCATAACGATGGTGAAGTAGGTTTCAGGACTGTGCATGGCTTTTGATATGTCCTCATACACAGCTTCTACCTCTTCGTCGGAGTGTGAAGAAGTCGGAGTGTAGACCTGTATGACCTTCAACGAGTACCGCTTGGATACTCTGAGTATAAGGTACGCCACCCTAGTCGACACACTCTCGATCTTCACCACGTTGCTCACGAGGGACTTGTGGACGTCCTCGTCACCCGACACCTCCCTGGGACTGTTGGTCGCCCTCCCGGAAATAGAGCAGGTTACCGGACTTGGGGGTTATCGTGTCCTCACCCTCTCTTCGGACTTCCGATAGCCCAATAACGTCCCATCGTAACCCGCTCAGGTCTTCCTCGAGCTCAGCCAATCTCTCGTCTGTCCGCAGTGTGCGCGTATTAAATGTTGCCAGGGCCAAAGGTTGTCGGTGGTGGCAGCCGGATCTTCGCCGGAGATTCTTCGCACCCCTGACTCCGCTAGTGCCCTGACCGCTACCAAAGCCAGAGCACCGGGAGTCGCCGGAACCTCGGGGCCATTTTTTGTGTGTGCTTGTCATAGGGGGTAAATGCCATAATCGCCACGCTTGGCAGGCGGGTTGGCGATCGCAGTTTAGTACACCGCATTACGGGGATGCTGCTGCCCATCCACCGGTGGTTTTGGACGTAGTTTAACGACATACCCGGGTCGCTATAACACCAATTAATAGACAGAAAAAAAAAAGAATGGCCAAAATTGTATTTAAAAGGCAGAGAGTCATATAGTTATATGCGACTTATTAGAGACCTCGATGACGAAGATTTTCGTACATATTTTCGCATGAATTCTGATGGATTTGCTGAATTGCTTGGAAAATTTTCGAATTTTTTGTTTACTTTTAATTAATTACATACAAATAAAGCGCGGAACGGTGCGGTGGCGCCGTCCACACGAGCGAACTTGGTACGGACCGCAACAAATCCTGTGGGAAAACCATCGAACCGACCGCACCGTCAATAATAATAATAATGTCAGCGGACCGCTGAACACACCATCGAATTTGGTACGGAGCGGACCAAGTTCGCGGTGCGGTGCGGACCATATTCGAACGTCTGTTAATACTTAAATGTTTGTTTTCGGTTTGAGTGACGTCACACCGCAGATAATCTAAGCATTAACATGGCTAGTATCGTTTTCGCGCGGTAACGAAAGTTTAAATTTTAAGTTATAATTTTGCGGTTTTCTAGGTCGTGAAAAAATATATTTATATTTTTTTTCTGTTAATCAGAGAATGATTAATAATATAAGACAAACTTTAAAAATGGGTCAAGTAGCCTATTATTTTAACACTTTTTCGTATTTACTTTCGAGTCTTTCTATGTTATTCACACGTAACAATCGTTTTTTGCACTGCATAAGTCCATGTTGTACTTTTTAACGGATTACAGAGTCACTTTTGATACAACGTATTTTTGCACTATTCTCCTGTTATTACAGTTTTATATAATCTTACTTTATATAATCCTGGCAGCTTTTAAACACTATCTTGCTTTGTTGCACTGTTTATAGCTTTATGGTCACTAATTTAATTTTAAAACGTTAAGAATTACGAGTACGGTGTTAGCATTGGCACTGTGGCGCCCTCTCCATGCACCGAATTTATCGATACAGAAATCGACACAGGTACACCACTAGAACATCATGAAAGTGCGGACAACCTACACTTGTGCTTACATATATTCATCTCTTTCTGCCACACAGTTTAATCCGTAAAGATGTTAAGGGTAGATATACATCTTCAGTTGCTATTTTTGCCTGGTATCTATTATATTCCTTAAGGCCATATTCTTTGACGTCCCAACGCTAGTTTTAAGCGTCATCCAGCCTCCGCTAACACCCGTGACAGTCGCCGTCAATTATGACGTGATACTGTGATACTCATAGTAAAAATATTTTCAGTACTGCAACTATGCGACTAGTGTAAATCGAGACAACACAGTGTAAAACATAATAATAATGTAAGTGATTAATTTATGATCTGGCAAGCTCTAGCAAGCCATATGTAAAGTAGACGGTAAAGGGTTTAGCAGCCTTACCGAACAAGAGGTGCCTTTCCCCACGGATGAGGTCAATATTTTAGGTGGTGTACTAGCAGGACCTAATAATACTCCATGCTTAATATCAGCTCTAGATCTTTTTTTGTTTCAGAGTTATTCAAGATAATGTAAAATATACAGGGTGTCGTTGAAAGTGGCATATTTCGAGAACTGTTCAAGTTAGATCAACCAAACAAAATTGTGTTTGATAACAATAAAATAAACTACACAATGCATATTTTTAACCTGCATCTTGTCCTTATTTTTCATAATAAAAAACAGAGTTCTTGTTTTTTTTCCATATTTTTTTTATTTCACGCGGAGGTACACCTACAAAAAAAATATGCATACATAGCCGCCACTAATGTCCACTGTATACATAAATAAAAATATTTCCGTAAATCATCGTGCGTCATGCCAAAAAAAAATATTTCAGAAGTAGTCGTTACTGGCATACAAATAAAGTACCAGTGCAGTGTGAACATAAGTTAGTGTGTAGGTATACAATCTCTCGACACTTACCGCACAAAATATCATTGACGTAAATTGAATTATTTAGTACATTTGCTATACAGGGTGGTCCAATCCAAACCTTGACGTCAAAAAAATTTTTTTAGGTTCTCTACGTCATGGGCTATCAGAATATACCCCATGTATGTTAGCCGATTTTTTGTAGTTTTCGAGTTATGAATTTTTGAAAAAATTTTTTAGAGAAATACTGGAATGAAGAAATTTATTGATAAAAAAAACTATTGGGTTTTTTAAATATTTTCTTTTTGTGAAAGCATTACTACAAATAAAGCACTTACTGACAAAAAAATTAGCGTCCTCACTTTGATACAAGTAGGATAAAAAACACCAAATTCAAAATTTTACGTTAAAAACGCATCAAAATAGCATTAATGTAGGTAAATAAAAAAATAAAACATATCCCAAGGATTTTTGGTAATCTAAAGACTGCCCTAGACCTTAAACCTTCCTAAAAGCAAAAAAAAGTGATACTTAATGATGAGGATTTTTCGGAGTAGTCGGTCAAATAAACTTAAGCTTCTAAATTTTTTATTTAAAAATAAAGTAAAATTTCGTCTGTTTTGTTGTTCTCATCAATAAACAAAAACAGAAAATACACGAAAACTCAATTTGTGTACTTATTCAAGTATTTTTTAACTACTTTAAAATTTTAAGCTTTTTTGAGTTTATTTGACCGACTACTCCGAAAAATCCTCGTCAATAAGTATCACTTTTGTTTGCTTTTACGAAGGCTCAAGGTCTCGGGCGGTCTTTAGAATACTAAAATTCCTTGGGATATGTTTTATTTTTTATTTACGTACATTAATGCTATTTTGATGCGTTTTTAGCGTAAAATTTTGATTTTGGTATTTTTTTATCCTACTTGTATCGAACTGAGGACGCTAATTTTTTGTCAGTAAATGCTTTTATTAGTAGCAATTCTTTTACAAAAAGAAACTAGTTAAAAAACCCAATAGTTTTATTTTTATTAATAAATTCCTTCATTCCAGAATTTCTCAAAAAAAAATTTCAAAAATCAATAACTTGAAAACTACAAAAAATCGGCTAACATACATGGGGTATATTCTGATAGCTCATAATCTGAGGAATCTAAAAAAAAATTTTTGACGTCAAGGTTTGGACCACCCTGTATAAAAGAGAGATAAACATTTGACACATAGTATTGTTTTCGACATTTGATTTGTTGCATTTTCTGTTGGAAAATGGAAAACATTAAGTGTAAGCCTTGTGAAAAAACGTTAAAAAATATATGTGGAAAGAAAAAATGCATACAAAATTGTCAAGAGGCTGATTTATATAGCAAATGCACTAATAAGTCAATTTACGTCAATGATATTTTGTGCGGTAAGTGTCAAGAGATTGTATACCTACACACTAACTTACAGTCGTGGCCCACTAATTAAGAACAAATAGGTTATTTACCACTATACAGAGAAAAGTCAGCTATTATTGGCAGAATATATAAATAATAGGCAACCGCCTTTAACACATGATTTATCATGAATCTAGAGACCATTCAATTGACTATACACATGTACTTTAGTTCGCAAACATAAATAATTAATACGAATACAAACTTGGAACTTTATCTAGTATAATTAATACTGGCACTCTAATTAGGAACACTGTGTTTGAATCCTCGTATCTTCCAAAATAATTGAATAAAGCCTACACTTTGACGTATTTTGAGCTCCTGCATTTTCTGTCAATAAAACGTGCTTATTGTTTTTGCGAAAATGGGAAAAAAAACGGAGTTCTGATGGCACTATCAGAGAAATCATAATATCGTTGGTTTTTAACAAGAAATGGAGCTATCAAAAAGTCGCAGACCACCTTAAATGTTCTAGGACTAGAGTATCCAACGCCATAAAATATTTTAAGGCTCATGGAACATGTTAGAAGGTCCAACGAAAGAAACGGCCACGAAAGATGACTCCTCGAACGGACGCTCTTATCGTAAGGATGGCGAGAAAGAATCCTAAACTTTCTTCTGTTGAGATTAAACGTAAAATTTTTGGAGATCAACCCGGTCTGGCGGCTCGTACTATTAGAAAACGAGTGAACGAAGCAAATTTATTTGGCAGAATAGCTCGCAAGAAGCCTTTAGTAAGTAAGAAGAACAGAGACGCACGAACTGAATTTGCGAAAAATCTCAAAAATTGGACGTTATCGCAGTGGAAATACGTTTTATGGTCTGACGAAACTAAAATTAACAAAACAGGCTCCGACGGTCAAGTCTACGTTCGTCGACCACCAAATACCGCGTTCGACCCCAAGCATACGACCGTAACCGTAAAACATGGCGGCGGGAACATTAAGCTATGGGGTTGTTTTTCGTGGCATGATGTGGGGCCATTGGTCAGGATTGATGGTATTATGGACCAGTATGTGTACAAAAATATTCTAGAAAACACCATGTTGCCGTATGCTGAACAAAATTTACCAGTTGTATGGACATTTCAACAAGACAACGATCCTAAGCATACGGCAAAATCTTGTAAAAGAATGGTTTCGTTGTAATCATGTTTCTGTAATGACTTAGCCATCCTGCAGTCCCGATCTTAACCCAATAGAGAATCTCTGGAACGATGTGAAAAAAAGTCTCACCAATAAAATATAAAAAATTTAAACGAGCTTTATGAGGCATCACTAGAAGCCTGGAATTCTATACCTGTGGAGCGATGCAGGGTTTTAGTGGAGTCTATGTCAAAGAGATGTCATGCGGTGGAACAGAACTTCGGGTTTCCTACCAAATATTAATATAACCGAAGAATTTTCTAGTTGAATTCTGTATTTTTAGGTTGTGTTCTTAATTAGTGTGCCAGATTATTTTTGCTCGTCTAGAGACATGTTAAGTTCAATCGCTTTTATTTAATTATATATAAAGTTTTAGCAGCTAATACTTGTTTAAATTGATTTTTAGAATAATCAAGTTAAATAATAACTCATTTTCTCGTAAATAACAATGCACACAAATGATGAATATAGGCGTGTTATGCCATTTTTATGTTATACATTGACTGTTCTTAATTAGTGGACCACGACTGTATGTTCACACTGCACTGGTACTTTATGTGTATGCCAGTAACGACTACTTCTGAAATATTTTTTTTTGGCATGACGCACGATGATTTACGGAAATATTTTTATTTATGTATACAGTGGACATTAGTGGCTATGTATGCATATTTTTTTTGTAGGTGTACCTCCGCGTGAATTAAAAAAAAATATGAAAAAAAAAACAAGAACTCTTTTTTTATTATGAAAAATAAGGACAAGATGCAGGTCTAAAATATGCATTTTGTAGTTTATTTTATTGTTATCAAACACAATTTTGTTTGGTTGATCTAACTTGAACAGTTCTCGAAATATGCCACTTTCAACGACACCCTGTATATTTTACATTATCTTGAATAACTCTGAAACAAAAGAACATCTAGAGCTGATATTAAGCATGGAGTATTATTAGGTCCTGCTAGTACACCAGCTAAAATATTGACCTCATCCGTGGGGAAAGGCACCTCTTGTTCGGTAAGGCTGCTAAACCCTTTAGAAAATACACGGATGCGAGACTATCCCATTAATATTTAAGGCCATATTCTTTGACCTCCCAACGCTAGTTTTAAGCGTCATCCAGCCTCCACTAATACCCGTGACAGTCGCCGTCAATGATGACGTGATACTGTAATGCTCATAGTGAAAATATTTACAGTACTACAACTATGTGACTAGTGTGAATCGAAACGACATAGTGTAACATAATAATAATATAAGTGATTAATTTATAATCACGCAAGCTCTAGCAAGCCATGTGTAAAGTAGACGGTAAATTTAGAAAATACACGGATGCGCGACTATCCCATTAATGTTTAATACGAAACTTGTTATAGATCCGCGGTCCTATAATGCGTATCAGGCGTACAATTTCATAAAAAATGATGCAAACATGCTGATTTTCATAATTTTTGATATAAGGACTGTCCACGAAAAAAGTATATAATTATATGTGATGATCAGGGGTCGAACTAATCATGCAGATGAGGCAAAAATAACGTACCTAATTTTGCATATAGGATAATGCTTTTATTTAAACTTCTGTGCTGCATATTTCACAAAGTAATATAATAATCGCGAGTAAATCCATTACATGTATACAGGATGAAAGATGTATTGATTGTATTTTGTAGTTGCACCCAGGGTATACTCGCTGCTATCATAAAATTTGTGAGGCCTATATTAAAGGATGTATCAGTTATTATAAATACAACTTTACTTGGGGTAATTTTTTATATTACATTTTTATATAGAAACATCATCATCATCATCATCATCAGCCTATAATAGTCCACTGCTGGACGTAGGCCTCTCCTATTAACTATGCGTATAGACGCATTAGGAGGTAAATGCCCATAATCGCCACGCTGGGCAAGCGGGTTGGCGATCGCAGTAATGTGTCCACTATGATGACGCTGCTGCCCATCATCATTTTTTTTTATCAAATAATGGTCAGTGACACTTCAATCCCTTAGTCGACTCTTACGACACCCGCAGGAGGAGTTGGGGTGGTGACAAATGTATTCTTACTGCCGTCACCACACGGCCAATATAGAAACATACATGTGTCTAATTACTGCTTTAATAAGGTACACATTTCATCCTAGGAACACGACGTAAAGCATCTGGTTTAGACACAACTAATCCAATCCTCCTGGGCAATAAAAAGTATTTCGGACAAGTATCTATTACAAGAAAATTTACGTTTTGTGAAAAAGACGACATCACACACAAAAAAAAGAAAGACACGCTTTCATGTGCTTCGTAATGTCAAACATTTAGATATTCTCATAGCACTTATATTGCCCAAAAAAATGACCTGAATTTGTGAAACGGTACTTTAAAGAGAATATGGTATGTAGCTTACGTGTATTTGACTTTGACATCTAATTGATCTAATATAACTGTCATGGAGCATTTATATCCACCTGTTCTAACTGTGGATCAAGCCCATGGTGTTTCATTAAGGCTTTTATGTATGGCTGATTTTTATAGCTGCTTCGCTGTTCTCGCATATTGATTTCGATTTCTAGAAAATGCCTATTTATGCCCTATTTAACTGTGATTCTATTACGATTAAATCACATAATAGCACTAGTATTCATAATTATACAAAACAGAAAAAAACATATATATTCAATTAATATTTACCTAAATGGTTAAGATCAGCTTTTTTGATTAAAATTAATAATATAATATAATATTTTAGCCATAATGTCCCACTGCTGGGCACAGGCCCTCTCATATATGATAAAATCATATATGATTAAAATTAATAAAAATATTGAAATAAAATTTACTTCAACAGCATTTTTTTAACTGCATTTACATTATAACGGCATTTACTTTAATTTTTTATGAGTATTTTTCCTAGAATCTACAAGAAAATACAAAACTTTTAAGCTCTATTGCGTTTATGATATCCAAAAATACTAAAAAACGCCCCATCCTAATGTTAGCATCCTAGGGGGAGGGAAAGCAATTTTCCACCTGCTTTACCTACCCATGAAAACTCAACTTTCTGTAAAGAAGGGATGAAAAATATGTATTTCATTTTGCAGCATCATCCTGGAATGTTAGGAGTAGCACCACTGCAAGGCTTACCACATCCACAACATCCTCAGATACATCCTGGTATGTAACTCTTACGACCTGTTTCACAATCCCCGGAAAGTATATCAGTCAGATAAAATGATCATTATACTTTTCCCCGGGCTTATAAATGAAACGGAGAACTAACATTTATGTGTCAGATATTTTAGTTTCGGGGATGGGTGAAACAGGGCATTACGTCCTATTACTGCAAATACCAGCTGTCTGCACAAATTAGGTTTTATAATTAAATTCATTATCGAATAACATAATACGTGCACATTGCTGGTGTTTGCAGTAATAGGACGATTAGCTAATTGTTTAATCTAAGACGATATCGTAGGAGTATTAAATTTACGATTAACGCGGTCAAACTTTACATTCAACTCGCAAAGCGTGTCGTATACTTAGCTGCATTTTTTGTATGTTGTTTAGACACCATAGGGCAGTATAAAACCACATTTTGCAAACAAAAGAAGGTTGTGCTAGCTGCGAAATTGACTTAATTTTTTTAGTAGCTTTTTGACGTTGTATGTTAAGAAGCTTTTAAAGACAAAGGACCCCGGGCCTAAAGTATGGAAAATGTGGTTTCAGTCAAATCTTCTGAAATTTTGATATGTTATAGATTTCAGTGCCCTGAACAAAAAACTCTATGGGTGCTACCATGGTTTCCGGGTCCCTTTCCATGTTCTGCTCGATTTTGTACCAGATAACAAAGTAGTACTTAGTTCTACTTCGGGTCTATTTATTTAAATAATTGACTTTAGTTTGAACCTTTTTTGTGATAATGCTGGTTAGTTAAAGACATAAAACGTCTACATACAATGCCGGCTGAGTTCAGCAATCGGTAACAATTAATACACACATGGGACTCGTTGTTGAACTCAACCCGCATGTTGTTCATAGATTCTCTGGACGAAATAGCAGATTGCAATTTTTCTTCGTTGTTTTCTGGTAGGTATCCGCCGCAGTGCACGAAAAGCAACAGCATTATTATATACGAAGCAATGTCCTCTGTTTAAAAGTAGCGCCATATTTTCTAATGTTTGAATGAGTTCATATTTTACAATGTCAAGTATATTATAAAATCACACATTTAGCTATAAACGATAAGTCAATCACGTGCGTATGAAGTTGACATTGTAGACGTTTTATGTCTTTAACTAACCAGCATTATCACAAAAAAGTTGCAAACTAATGTCAATTGTTTAAATAAATAGACCCGTAGTAGAACTAAGTACTACTTTGTTATCTGGTACAAAATGGAGCAGAACACGGAAAGGGACCCGGAAATCGTGGTAGCACCCATAGAGTTTTTTGTTCAGGGCACTGAAATCTATAACATATCATAATTTCAGAAGATTTGACTGAAACCACATTTTCCATACTTTAGGCCCGGGGTCCTTTCCAACAAGTTGATCTAAATAAAGCATAATGCTTTACCGTAGATCTTATAGTTACAGAGATTCGAGAATTCGAAACGTACTCTTTTTTGTTAACTAGATAAAATGTTGAGTTTTGCTAACGTTTTCGGCTTAATATCGCCTCACCTAATTATACCTAGTCGGGTCATAAGTTCTGTCACAGGAAAAACATGAAATAACAACAAGAACTTAATAATAATTATTATAATATATATACCAATCGAAAGGTGATAAAATTAGCTTTTCTATGACTACATATTTATTCAAAATGTCCACCGTGATTCTCGATACATGCTCTCAACCTTCGCGGCCAGTTATCTATCCATATATATCATACCATATCATATCACGCACGGCATCCATGTCGATTTGTGCCGCTGCTTTGACGATGGATGCTTTCAGAGACTCCTACTTCCGGTGAGATTCGAGACTTCTAAAAGTACTATTTTTTGCAAACTAGCTTTATTTTCAGTTTTGCTAACGTTTTCGGCTTAATATCGCCTCACCTAATTATGCTACGAAAAACATGTAATAATGACCTTATAGCGCACTTAATATTCTTTCATTTATGGGTAAAATCATGTCAGCAATCTTTGTGATTGAAAATAAAAACACGAAATTCAAAAGGCAGGAGGCCCGATATCTAAGTTTTTCATACAAATCGCAAGTCGTGTTGCAATGTATATTATATGCAGAGATGGGCATTAATCGAATAATAATTTAGTTAACTAATCAATCGATTAAAAATATCAATCGTCATTTTTTAATCGTGATTAATTTAGTTGCAACTAAATTAGTTGTGAGGATCTTCGACTAACTACTAAATTAGTTTTAGTTTCAATCGACTAAATTTCACGATTAAATCTATGTCAATACTACGTAGTCGCCCGGTTTTGCATTTTTTAACTTGCAATATGAAACTACAAGTAGACAGGTAGGTATGTTATACTTATACGTATGTATTCTTGGAGGTACTCGTGTGTTGTAACTCTCTTACTGTAGGTAAAATCTTGCCACTTATTTGGAATGAAATACCTAATTATCTTCAACCGATGCAGCAAAAATTATGTATACACGTTTGATTTGAAATTCTTGAACGGCTATGCAATATTATGGGATAGGCCATAACATTAATTATTATTTTATAAAGATATATCAGTATCGATTAATAGCATAAAAATTGCAGTATTTACATTATTAGTAGGTACCTACTTTGAATTATACGATACTGAATAAGCCTTAGACATAGAAATTATGAATAAGTATTTAAAGTATTTACTTTGCTGTCTTTGTCAATGGGGAAAAACGCGGTAACAAAACAATGGGATAATCTTATCTTACTTACCTGGAAGTTGTTTGTTGCATTTTGGTGAAAAGTGCAAATACCGCCGCCGTATTTTCTAAAAATAACACGTTCTGTTTTCTATTCTATTGAATGAGACATCTGCGTGTTATGTATTTATTATCTACGCTGTCTATTTTGTTTTCTACGTGTGATCATTGAAAATATTTTAACCTCTTTGTTGTTGTAAAGACCTCTCAGCGTTAACTATTGTACATTTCCTTGCGCGATTCATTCAACATTCAAATATTTCAAATGTATCAATCAAAATACGTATTTTATTTATTACCGCTATTGCCAGTATATTGGACCGGTGGCAAATTGGTCGATCAGCTGCTATTCGATGTAATGTAAGGCTCATACTTCTAAAATTCATACTCATAGATGGTTTAAGGTTTCTACGTAATATTTTATTATATAAACTCGTATCGTATTGAACATGTTTTCATGAATCATTTTAGATTCTAGGTGCTTATTAGATACTTATTACGGAAATCTACTACTCAAATAATAAAAAAATAATATTTGATAGATATTGATATTATTACTCGTCGTTATTAACTGGGTTTACCGCATTGCAAATCTAGATAAGGGGTTGAGAAAAAAGAGGGCAGTGCAGGTAAAAAAAAATAGAAAGAGAACAATGTATGAAAGAGCGAGACAGCTACTTTACTCATCCGTCTTATCAGTTGTTTAGTAGTTTTAGTTGAAAATGCAACAATATCTAATTAGCAAACACCGGATGACGGGAGCAAAAATGCGTTTGTCACTAGTGCTTAGTTAAATATCGACTATTCTATCGACATCCATACCAACATTTTATGAATTACCTAGAAATGTATTGATCAACAGTAATATATGCAACCGTACGTAATCAGAGGCATTGCGATCTAAAATTGATAAACAATAATATGTCAACAATACCTAGTACCATAGGACAGTTACAAAACCGAATTTAAAGCCTAAAAAGCAGCTTGAATGTCGTTCAGAATTTCAAAGTGCACTTGTTAAGATTACTTTTACATCCTCAAGGCGAAATTATTCACAAAAAATAACATAATTTGTTGACTAAAAAAATTGGTGAATACATATTAAAAATCTTATATATTTTTGATATTTGGAAAAGAAGTGGAACTACTAGGGAAACATAATTAGCATAATCTATAAATTTCAAATAAAAAAATTGTTCATATGGATGTCGATAGGATAGTCGATATTTAACTAAGTACTAGTGACAAACGCATTTTTGCTCCCGTCATCCGGGGTTTGCTAATTAGTCACTTAACTTCACTCTTATCGAATGCAACGTTCAAAGCCTTCCGAGACAAAAAAAACTAGTGTATAAAATTGTTTTTAAAATGAGTGCCTACAGTGACGATGAGGATTGTAGTGGAAAGAATTCTTCAAATTCCTCAGATCAATTAAGTGTATCTGAAGAAAGAAACAAGTCAGCATTGACCATATTAGACGGCAATTTTTTTAATAAGGATTCGGAGAAATCAAGTGGAAAAAGCACTATTATAACTGGTACATGTATGAAGTGTTTGCCGAAAGTGGTGAAAATAAACGGCCTTGCAAATACGACTTCAAACTTTTTAAGTCATTTAAAAAGAAAACACGGAGATGATGCCGTTGCAGAGTACCGACAATATTCCGGTGATCAGAAGCAGAAAAGGTGTCGCGTCGGAGATAATTCTACTGATTTCAACGATTCAAGAAGCACAAGGACTATAAACCAAACAGGATTTGAAAATGATGTCAAAAATTTTTTTGTACATTCAATGATACCACTAAACGTAGTAGAAGATCCTTTTTTTGCTACAATGCTGAATAATTTGGGAATAAAAAAACATGGATTAAACCCTTTAATAAGCCGAAGAACACTAAGCCGTAAAATTACCGAATCTCATTTAAAGGAAAGGACAAACAACAGATTGCAATTAGAAAACACTGAACATGTGTGCACTGTTGTAGACATTTGGTCATGCCGAAAAAGGAGCTTTTTTGGGATGACCGTACACTGGCTAGACTCGGACCTGAACAGACAGTCGAAAACCCTAGCGTGTCGAAGATTCCCAGGTGTACATAACTTCGAGCGTATTGCAATGTTATTAGAAGAACTGCATACCGACTTCGGTTTAACCCCAGACAAAATTGTTGCGACTGTGACCGACAACGGCTCCAATTTCGTAAAAGCCTTTAAAGAATTTGGTTTGTCTATCGAATTAATCGAATCTTTCGATTCGGACTCAGAAGAAGAAAATGTTGAGGAAGATTTTACGGAGCGCACGAATGAGCAAAATATCGTATTGCCCTCTCATCGTAGATGTAAAGCTCATATATTGAATTTGTGTGCTGTAACTGACGCAAACCGCCTTTTGAAAAAAAAATAATCACACAACTTTATCTGAATTACATCATAAAACCATTAACAAATGCAACGTGCTATGGAATGCCGCTGGTCGTCCCAAAACTGCAGAGATTATACAAGAGACTTTAGGTCACACACTGAGCAAGCCTGGTGTTACGCGTTGGAACAGCTTATACGACGCAATGAAGCAAATGTATTCGATTAAAGAGAAAAATATAATACTGCATAGAGCTTTAGACTTGGAGAACTTTATCACCGATCGTGAGTTTGATTACATTAAGGAGTGTATTGTTTGCTCCGCGCCGATTGCCGAAGCTTTGGACATTTTACAAGGGGAGAAAAACATGTACTATGGACTTTTAGTGCCGTGTCTGATGTCCTTGAGAAAGAAATTAAGAAAATTGCAAAATTCTACTTTGAAATACTGCACAGAACTTATTCAATGCTACGTAGACAGCGTGGAAAGGAGATTCGACGAGTTCTTTAACTTTTCGTCTGGTGTATCCGAGCATGCTACTATCGCTGCTCCTGTCCTACCCTAGATTTAAAAACAAATGGTTCCCATGCATAACGCTACAAGATCAAGATAAAGTGAAATCAATCTTTAAGCATGTGATAGCAACGGAAATATCAAAGCAAACTCATATAAGCGAGACAGATGAACACACGACAGATCCAGAAAATCCATTTTTTGACTTTGGGTCAGATTCTGACAACGAGATCGATGTACCAGTACAAGAAGTACTGCAAAGGAACACTCCTAGGAGTAAAGCCGAAATATTGATGAGGCAGTATTTTGCTGAGCGAGATACAAGCTTGATTGTTTTAAATCGTTACGAAATAATAAAAACTATTTTTAAGAAATATAATACACCCTTACCATCTTCTGCGTCTGTCGAGAGAGTTTTTTCATATGCCACAATGATGAATCTCCCTAAATCAAATAGGCTCTCAGATCATCTATTTGAAGAAAGGGTAGTATTGAAAACGAACTTAAAAAAGTAATAGTACATTACTATAGAGGACGGGAAACGAAGGGTTACAGGCCAAGTAGATATATTTGGCCGAAGGAACTGAGGCCAGATAGGAATACGCGGCCTGTAACCCTGTTTCTCGCCGAGATTTGTATAGTGCTTTTCTCAAACTTGCCATGAAATAAAACGAACTGATTTCGCCGAACCATACTATTTGATTTGTAAATAAACTAATAGTACAGTATCGTATAACATTAAAAAAAATATTCGCGCCTAACTTTTTTTTTAATCTGTTTGAGGTATCCGTTTAACTGGTGGCATAGACATTAGTTCTTAGGTTATTTTTTTTTTCTGTGGCAGTTTGTTTGCAGTCCTAGGTGTTAAATAAATACATGAAATCTCTTTACATATCATCTTAGCATATGACACCGGATACATAGTATTTCCGGGTTTAATTTAAAGTAAGTAACATCAACATTCCGTAGCAAGTTTGAGAAAAAATATTTTACTTGTGTTGTATTTTTAAACAAGTTTTGATTATTTGTATGCAGAATCATTGATATTTAACCCATTATAGACTGAGTTTTTTTGAGGTCTCCGATTTTCGTAATTTTTTAATATGTTGATTATAGTCACATCTTGAACGATATTTATATACTAAAATAATTGTGTGACCTTCGGTTTTTGAAAAAAATGCTGGTACCATATGGGACCGCTAGGCTCTTACATAGGTAAACATTGGAAATTACCAATGGAATCATTATGTACTTATTAAATGTTTAATCTCATTTATTTAATAAATCTTAATCTATATTTTGCATTAAAAAGTAAGTAATATTAATTGGGATACCCTATTAAAAAAAAAAATCGTTTCAGTTATGGTTTCATGGTATATCTACATGACCACTGAATATTATAATATAAATTCCTGAGTCTCATTGTCTGCAATTCAGATTATTTATAAATAATTAAGCATATTTTTGTCAGAATCTTCATGGGAAGCTATGGCGGGATCTAAAAGCACAATTTAAGGCTCAAATTTTGATAGTGTTTCAAAATGACCATTTTGGCCTTATAATTTAAAGTACATAAACTGCTTCAAAAAATTATTAAATTCGAAAAAATATGTTTATATAATAAAGACACAATTAAAATATTTAATTAATGTTAAATTAGCATGCTTAATGTACACATAAATTAACTTAAAATATTTTACACAATAAAATAATAACTCACAGGGAATGGCTAGCGATCCCATTTGGTACCAGTAATTTTAACGAACAATATTTATAATATTTATACTTACCAGGATTATTTTGAATAATTTATTTAAAAGCAATATCGTTACACTACATGGTTTTTCAATAATATTGATAATGGGTTCATCAGTAAATAAAACATTAGAAAAAACTTCAACCGCATGTCCAACTTTCTTCGAATATTTGCAATGCACTAAGTTTAACCTTCTATCACACCCAACTTCGGTCAATAGGATATAATTCTGGAACGTTATAAGTAGCACCGTATCC
>JALPQI010023804.1:0-12806 GCA_025490895.1 Thaumatotibia leucotreta | reverse complement strand
AAGTTTCTCAGTCGACTCTTAAATTTAATATCACATGATTCGTCTTTGATGTCTGGGGGTAGGTAGTCGCTCATAAAGTAATATATAAATCTTACTATAACGTTGAACATATATTAAACAAAACGTAGCAACGATACTGCAATTTTCCAATAAGTTCACAATGTATTAAGGTTTAAATATATGTTCAACCCGCGATTCCATCATAAATATCGCTGCATTGCATATCATTATTTGGCATGAGCGCGCTGCGCTCCCGATACCCTGTTGTTATGATATCGATACGTTACGGCCAAATGCCTCTTGAATATTGAGATTTCCTAAAGGCTATTTGTACTGTCCTTATGGTTTATTCGTGAATGGATTTCGATTTGTTTTTATTCAAAAAGCCAAATGTTATACACCGTGTATTTATTGATTTCCGTTAAATTGGCCAGGTTACTTGGGACATTAATAGAAGTTGCCTGGTATATCGGCTTTTGTTAATTTCGTAAAAAACATTTTTTTTTCGTTTTCATACATAATAATTGTAATGGCAAGTGTGAGAGAACCTTAAGAATAAGATCTCAGGCGACTGACGGCTGCGGACGGCACATGTCAAAATAAGTAACATTAGGATGTAATAAAGGTTGCAATACACTTGTTCAGTCATTAAACTTATTTTTTTAGTAACTTAATAACAGTAAGAGTTAAGACACTAGTTTATTAGAGAAATTGATTATTTTTGACCTAAATAAGCTTCCCTTAAATTTAACGCAAATCAATAAAAACACGGTGTATACCTGGGTTGATCAATTTTTTTTGTCTGATTATTGCCTTGGTTACGGACACCGCGTTAGTCACGCTGGTTTTATGCAAAATTATTATGCAAACATGCATGTAATGTTTGTAGGTGGCCCATTAAGTACCTACGCGGCTTATTAACACCGGAAAAGACATGTTTGCATAGTTTAGCTTGATGATGATGATAATGATGAAGTAGCATAATTTTTAATAAAACCAGCTTCACTCAGGTGACCGTTACCATAGCAATAACAGATAAAGTTGATTCACCCACCTATATTATTTGTACTAACGATCATAACAAAACTACTGACGTACATGGCGAAACTAGTTTACTACGGAACCCTAAAAAAGCACAAATCAAATCACAAATCTTGTGTAAGACTATCCTAATATTTTTTTGACATTCGGGATCACGATCTCGAAAACACCCAATAGAATACTGTAAGAACCTATAATTGAAACTTATGAACGAAAGAAATAAATATCTTGAGACATCTACACTACACAAACGACTTACTCCCACGGTAAGCACAATTAAGCCTTGTGATGTGGGTACTAAGCGACGATATAATAATAATAGCTATCTACATATAGATACTTGAATACAAAGACAGCCACGACCAAGAAATAACTATTTGTGATAAGTAAATTGCCTGCCCTTGGCTAGTCTGTGGCCATGAGTAAGCCCGTTTCAAATAAAAAAATAAGACTAATAATGCCCTCGGAAGCCGGAACCTCCACCTTCGTAGGCAGGATAACTACCAACTAGGCTACAGAGGCTAACATAAATCAAATAATAACAAATAATCTGAATAATGACAAATCAAACATCATTCATATTTACAAAATGCTTTACGGTGAAGAGAAACATCGAGAGGAAACTAGCATACGAATGCGAAGAAATTCAAGTTCCCAACATGTATTGAGCCAGCGTGTGACGTCGAGTTGCGGAAAATGGCCAGAATAATAATAATAAACATTTATTTCGAGTAACACGAGACTCATAAATGACATGTTTAGTTGAAATAGGTACTTAATACTAATGTTAAAATGTAATACAATACAACATCCCTGATGCGCTACAGAAGCGCGGCAGCCCCACCAGCACCCGGAACGCGTTATTGAATTGTACACGGAGGGCCCCGTAATGAATGCAATACAAATTGTGTATTTTGGATATTATGGGTAGGTATATTGTTTAACTAATATTGTGGGTATAACTTGATATAGATGGTATAGACTCCCACATGATTACCGCAACCCTATGAAACTTGACGGTTGGCGACATACCCTCAAGAATCGCTCGATTTGCCTCGCGAGGCAAAAGCCACGAGGCAACACCGCGCCAGAACTAATGAACGAAGTTTCGTCCCAACCCACTATACTCGCTCGTTCACTTATCTCATTTGCTTATAAAGAAATAGGTAATAGTATGAAAGTAACTTCCTTATTTATATAGGAATATGTAATACAGGGAGTAAGTCTAATACGGGCGAAGCTCTTAACGGGGGGTTTAGAACACAATTAAGATAACTTTTACTTAAAATTAGAGTAACAAAATTATCTTTGCGAAATAATTCGGCGCGCAATGTAGAGCAATACATTCAATTTAAACGCTCATTGATAGCTTATTTCAAAAGCAGAGAGAGAGCAAAGTATAACTATCAATATTGAGAAATGATCGTACCCACCTACATTGCTGCCCTGAAAATCTTTTAAAAGATCTGTGGTCAGTATTAAGTGTAGTGTAACTTCAAAAAACACGTAATCCATGATTACACTAATGAATACGATGCCTTGTTTAATTTATCGCCCGTACTAGATTTACACACGGTATAATAAACTCATTAAATTCAACATGATGTATCAAAATATACAGGATGGAAAACGCTAGGAAATCTATGTAACTAGTTAAACTGAAATGTTTGCTCATTTATTTAGATATACAGGGTGGCTAAAAAAATATGTTCATTCCCGTTGTTGCCAGTGAGGTTTTCGTACGCCGAACAAACGCCCTAGATTTTTATTTGGAAATCAGTTTAAGTTTTAGAACTAATAGTTCCTGGTAATTAAATAGTACTTAATTTTCACATTACTATTTTAATCAACGACCGTTCCGAAACTTTGTTAGAGACTTCTAAGGGACCATTCTAAGTCCCAAAAGCTAGCAGGCATATGGGCAATAGGCATGGGAATGCAATTATTTCTTAGCCAACTTGTATACAGTATGGAACAATCTTACTCAAATCGACTAAGTCCCTGGGTAATTTTCATTGAGACTTTATAATGTCATAGATATACACATTATAGATTTAATTTTATAACTATAATATCCGTAGAAAACAACCGTAACCGACTAACTAATATTTTTGTAATAAATACAAAAGAGATGCTTTCACCAGGGTTTGAACCCGGGACCTCTAGTTTCACAGGCAGGGATATTACTAGCTGAGCAACAAAAAATGACATTTATATATACGAGTACATATTAAACACATTGAGTGACGGGAACTCCCGAGGGGAGTTCTTTGTGGGAGGTCCATTTTCGCCACAAAGCGGAAAAATCACGGAATTGGCTACGAGCGTAGCGCGTAGCACTCGTTGGCTATGAAAATGTTAAGGCATTTACAGACTCGATAGCGATTTGAATTCATGGCTTTACATAATTATGATTATTATCATATGATTTCCTATTCTGGTTCACTCACGAAATACAACTAGAATTTCAACGCATTTGCTCAATATCAAATATCAGTTATACAATGTACAATACTGCCGTGTGGTGACGGCAGTAATAATACATTTGTTACCACCCCCCAACTCCTCCTGCGGGTGTCGTAAGAGTTGACTAAGGGATTGAAGTGTCACTTACCATACCATTATTTAATAAAAGATTGGTGATGGGCAGTAGCGTCATCATAGTGGACACATTACTGCGATCGCCAATCCGCTTGCCCAGCGTGGCGATTATGGGCAATTACCTCCTAATGCGTCTAATACGCTTAGTTAATAGGAGAGGCCGACGTCCAGTAGTGGACTATCATAGGCTGATGATGATGAAATATCAGTTTAATTCACATTTTCTAATTGGACATCCTTAATGTATGACATTATATTCAAAGGGTTTTGTCCCAATTCACCCAGTATATGTAGGTTTCAAATTTATCGGAAAATGAATTCAGAATGTTACCCGTGCATATATTTATTCGAGCGTTGAGCAGATGAGGGTTAACATGAGTTGTGACGGGCTATATTGATAACACGAAAACCGGAAACCAATGATAGATACAAGGTGTCCAAAAAGAGTGTTCGGTATTTGTTTTAGTTCAAAGTTTTTATTTTTTGGGCGGAGGGTAGTTGAAGGTACATCAAAAATTCCGCCATTTTCTGGAGTTTTAGTCACAATCGATCAGTACCCGGGGTCACATCGTGCTTTTTGCGTCCAAGCGTTTTACCAAAACAATAATTGAATAGTGGCTGTGCAACGCTTGTATCGTGCAGAATACCGTACACGCAACTGGCCTCCCAGAAGCCCCGACCTTAGCCCTCTGGACTATTATGTATGGGGGTACGTTAAAAGTAAGGTGTACGAGAATAATCCGACGAACCTATTGCAATTGAAACAAAACATCAAGTCAGAAATGGCAGCAATATCGAGAGCAACGTGTTAGCGTGTCACAAAATCACAAATTTTCGTTCAAGATTAGAAGAGTGCCGGCAGCGTCATGGTCATCATTTAGATAACATTATCTTTTCAAAATGATTTTCCATATTCTATTAATATAATTAAAAGCAAAATAAAAGTTTGATTACTTGTAGTTTTTTTTAAATTCAAATTTAAAATACCCAACACCCTTATTGGACACCTTGTATTATATTTTTTGTGGATTATTTGGAATAGAAGTTAACAAATAGAGAGTTTCAGCAAATAATTATTCTAACTATGCTGTACTATATTTTATTTTATGATTAAATGAATCGAAATAAAAATAACTATTTATGTCTTACATGAATCAAATACATACATCATTAGCTTATCTCAATTGACTGCTGAAGGTAGGCCTCTCCTATTAACCATAATCGCCACGCTGGGCAAGTGGATTGGTGACCGTATTATTTTTTTTTAAACCAGTCCTTGCGAATTATACGAGCGGCTGGCTTGAGGAGGCTAGTAAAAACTATATGTATAGCTAAAAGTAAAATTGAAACTTCTAAATAAAATACATGATTAATGATGAAAATGATACGTGATAATTCATGTAGATGGTTAATGAATACGTTTGTGTCTAGGTGTCGTTGAACTTCTTAATACTGTAATGTGTCCAATGTGACGCTGCTGCCCACCAACAATTTTCTATCAAATAATGATCAGTCGGCTCTTACGACCCCCGCAGGAAGAGTTGAAAGTTACTACAGCAAAATACTGTCTTGTATATAATCTTACTTGTATATAATCTTAGTGTCAATTAATTTCTTACTTCACAAGACAAATCTAACAAACCCAAACTAGATAAGGTTAATTTAGTTTCATTACAGATTTCTTAAGGACATCTTCCAGATTCATGACCGAATTTATTCCTATTTTTCTACATTTATTATCATTACTCGAATGGTACCCAATTTAATAGAAATTACACGTGTCCCCCGCTATATACTGGAATAGGCACCGTCAAAAGAATTCCAAACAACAAAATGACAACTTGAAACTCCAATATTCTCTTCATAACATAAATAACAAAGTTAATTTAATCCAGCTAAAACGTTTCAAGATCCTAGTCCTAAATTACCTCGGAAACAATCCGAATTATTGAATGGAATGATTAATTCTCTCAGTAAATAAATACGACCTTCATTTCGATCCAATTTCGTTTTGAGACGCGATGACAATGTTAAATTATAATATAACCTAGATATACGAGGATATTTGTGAGCACTCTTAGAAACCAGTTTAAACTTGAACTCTTGACAAAAAAAGTACATAACAAGTTTTTGATAGGTACCTACATCAATTTATCGCCGAATTCGCCGACTTTCTTCAGTCATTCCATCTCGTAGTCATTAAAGGTCTCTGCCCACTAGACCATACCGTACCATGACAGTAGCATGAATGTATCAGACAAAAAACTATTCTTTGTGTTGAAAAGTATGAGACTATGCCCACAGGACGTTCCGGCGCCGGCCAACACGGTCTCATACTTTTCAAAACGGGATCGTCATTATCATAAGCCTATTGAGTGCGTAGCCCAGTTGCTAATCACTAACGCTTAGTAGCGTATCGAAGTTTTATCTCTCTGTCACTCGTTTTTACTAATGCGAGTGCGACAAAGATAGCTGCGTAATTGACTGAGCGATACCGATTGGCATCTTAGCTACGCCAGGTTCATAATACCAATATTACATTCTCATCCGACTTACATATCATATCGCTACCCCAATATTACACGGTTCTAAATATGTAACATCTTCGGGGTCATAGGGATGATGACTGTAGTTAAAATAAATTATTTAACATTATACACGACATAATACACGAAGAAATTATTACTAAGATGTAGATTGCAGTATTTTTTGTACAGAACTTATATTTAATCAATTGAAAAGAACTTAAAAGAGTAGGTCATTTGGCAGTACTCAAACGTGACGTCACTTTTGTGTATTTCATATAAAATTCCATAGTAGTGATCGTTTTAACAGATCGAAAAAAAGATGCTGATTGGACTTGCCAGTCATCATGCCTATTGATTCTGGACTAAGTGTCAGCGTGACAATGTTAAAATTTTAAGCAGATTAGAGTCCAACATGGAACCTATAATAACTATTCCGTCAGCGATATGTATACAAAATTTCAGCTCAATCGGTAATCGGGATAAGGGTTACTAGAAACTTGGTCTCGGTTGAAGAATGTTTGTGAATAGACACCCTAAGACCTGAGGCTTACGAGCCTTTGAAACGTCTGACGAGGGATTTACTTGGGAGTCAATGCTTTCCTCTTTTAAATTATTATCCTATATAGGTATCACATTGGACTACACAAATGGGACTACAATTTCATCAACACGACGTGTAACTACGACTTTAAATAAATATCAAGGGACAATCTTAAATCTCGACTTAGTCCCACAGAAAGCTCAATTAAAATTAACACCAATGTTGTTGGCACTACCCGAGGAAATCGTATATTTTCATTTCTCAACTCGACATCAAACGTGCCTATTTTGCGTGGTCCCAAGTCCCAACGCTGGCACATGTTGGTGACTTCACAGACACCCTTGAATTTCTTCGTAGGTGTATGCAGGTTTCCTCGCGATGTTTCCCTTCATTGTAAAGCACTTGTGAATATCAAGATATTTCGTACATAAGTTTTTTGAAAAACTCATCGTTACGAGCCGGGGATTGAACCTGATCGTGGGTTTTACGACGCGACCTGAAGCGCTTTTTAACTACTAATTTACCACAACATCAAATCAAACAGGCATCCTTAAGCAACCATAGGCCGTACGTATATAAGCGACGAGTCGACGACGTGACGGCTAATTAACGACTCGTATGCGGGCGCACTAACGACACTTTGAGACGAACTTACGTCATCGATCCCTCATGATGCAATTACTCTACCATCAGATTTGCAATTCAGGGTTGGAGTAAAAAGCAGCTTTACATGTAACTTATCAAGTTAGGTATTTAGCTTTTAGTAGTAGGTACCTACTTGTGTGTGGACGACTTGCACTTGCCAACAACAGGACGGAATGGAAAACGAGAGAGGAGGCTTTGGGACACACAATAACAGGTCATTGAAAAAAAAACTAAAATACTTTATTGTACAGAAAAACAAGACACATATTTATTATTATTCATTAATTAACTGTTAAAATAAGGACAAAAGCCAAACTTACCCGTTTAATTTTAATGATTGGAATTGAGTCGGTTAACTTCAAACTCGGGTAAATCCATTTCTGACATATTGTAAGATTTTTATTTTTAAGAAGCTTAAGAAAATGGCTTTGTTTCTATTTCATGAGTTTAGTATAATTTCGTGTAGTTTTTGAGAAAAATAAAGATAAAATCACAATATTTTATCAGAATCAGGTAAATCCATATGACAGTTTATTTCAAATGAAGGCAAGTCCATCAAAGCCAATCAGCGAAAGAAGTTTGTCCAACATGGCTGACAGTCGGCTCCAATTCTGCGTCGTATTTTTTTTTCAAATCTTGATAAATCCAGGTATGTTAAATCAAAATCATATAAATCCTGACGGAGTTTTTTCAAAGATAGACGAATTGCAAACGATTATATCAAATGAAGGTAAATCCAATCAAAATTCATAGTTTTTGAAAAGAACACTAGTTTAGATGGTTTTTAAGCCGAGTTTGTCGGACAGTATCGATTTTTTATTGATTTAGCCATCATACTCGTAGAAATAATCTGCATTTAAAATCACCGAATTATCACTTTTTTTCAATAATCTCTTAAGTGGTTAGAGTGGATTTATCTGAGTTTGAAGTTAATCGACTCAATTGTGATGCGTGGTGACGGCCGTAAGATTACATTTGTCACAACCCAACTCTTTTCATTGGTGTCGTAAGAGTTGATTAAGGGATTGAAGTGTAACTGACTATTCATTTGTTGATGGTGAACAGGACCATCATCATAGTGGCCACGCTACTACTGCGATTGCTAACCCGTTTGTCCAGCGTAGCGGTTATTGTCATTTGATGGAGAAGCTTATGTCAAGTCAAAGTCAAACCATTCTTTATTCAAGTAAGCTTATTAATAAGCACTTTCGAATCGTCTGACATTATCAAGAGAGAGAAAAAAAATCTACTACTGGTTCAAACCCTACGCCATTCCTGAGAAGAATCAGTAAGAAACTCAGGTGGACTTATTTTTTCAAAACAGTATAATAATACATCTTATTAAAATAACATGCATTAAAGAATGTATTACATAAAAAAAAAAGATTATTATAGACATTTTTATAAAAGACAGAAATAAATAAAGGATCATAATATTAAACAAAAATAATTATTATTGTACAAGTTCACAACATTATTAAGTATCTATATCTATTATATTTCACAACTTCATTCTTTGCGATTTAAGGTTTACATATTGTAGTAGCGCCCCACGCATCAGCCTTGCACGGTGTTTAAAGGTTTTTTTTTTTTTTTATGTTAGCAACACTAAAAACATTCCCACTATCTTTCACCCCCTCTATCGGGGTTCCATAGTCGGCTCACTGACTGCCTCGTTCGAATCATTCAACGTTTCCGTGCTCAAGCCTTCGCACGTCAAGCAACACACCGAATTTTCTTCAACGCCGAGTTATCTTCAACGCCGAGTTTTTACAACGCAGAGTTTCTGCAACGCTGATACGTTACTGCTAACAGGGCAGATACTGTCATGCTTAAAGTCTTCAACGTCGAGTTTTCTGCAACGCAGAATATTTACAATGCTGATACGTTACTGCTAACAGGGCAGATACTGTCATGCTTAAAGTCTCCAACGTCGAGTTTTCTGCAACGCAGAATATTTACAATGCTGATACGTTACTGCTAACAGGGCAGATACTGTCATGCTTAAAGTCTTCAACGTCGAGTTTTCTGCAACGCAGAATATTTACAATGCTGATACGTTACTGCTAACAGGGCAGATACTGTCATGCTTAAAGTCTTCAACGTCGAGTTTTCTGCAACGCAGAATATTTACAACGCTGATACGTTACTGCTAACAGGGCAGATACTGTCATGCTTAAAGGGTAACAAGTAGCCCAAAGGTACTGTTACGCCAAGCTAGCTAACAATAGCTAACGCCGAATATATGCAACGCCGAGTTTTCTTCAACGCCGAGTTTTCTTCAACGTCGAGTTTTCTTCAACGTCGAGTTTCTGCAACGCCGAGTTTCTGCAACGCAGAATATTTACAACGCTGATACGTTACTGCTAACAGGGCAGATACTGTCATGCATAAAGGGTAACAAGTAGCCCAAAGGGTTACGCCAAGCTAGCTAACAATAGCTAACGCCGAATATATGCAACGCCACCGAGTTTTCTTCAACGTCGAGTTTCTAACAACGTCGACGCCAAGCTAGCTAACAATAGCTGATGCTGAATTTCTACAACGCAAGGCCGAGTTTCTGCAACGCAGAGTTTTCTGCAACGCTGATACGTTACTGCCAAACCGGGCAGATACTGTCATGCTACTCATGTTTTAAGACTAAACCAGTAACCATACAAAGGTACTGTTACACCAAGCTAGCTAACAATAGCTGACGCTGAATTTCTACAACGCAGTTTTCTACAACGCAAGGCCCAGTTTCGGCAACACAGAGTTTCTGCAACACTGATGCGTTACTGCCAAATCGGGCAGATACTGTCCGAATATGTAGCTACCGCTGAATTTCAGCAAGGTCCAGTTTCTACAACGCTGATGAAATGAAATGAAAAATGTCTATTTGATGCTAAAAATAGAAACAAAAGGAAAACTTAATCGTATTCGTAGTGCCAAATGGGGCTGTTACTGTCACGTTTAAAGGGTAACCATACAAAGGTACTGTTACGCCAAACTAGCTAACAATTTAGCTATGTACGCCTGTATCTCCAATTTTGGGATCATCACACGAGCACCATCAGCACAGCCCAGCCCAGATTCTGTACGCACGACATCTTTTCAACCTGACACGTCAACCGGTCATCGGCACCAGAATGTACCCACTGAATGCACACTGTTCTCGCTCGAGGAAATAAAATTGGACGAGGAAATCGTCAATTGACTGGACAAACTAGCTGAAGAAGGTCATATATGGCCAATTGCTACCTTCTAGTCATACCCCTTCTAAAACCTATAAGCGACGCATGTCGTGTTCTATGCGATTCTCATTTTACACAGACAAAAACGAGAAGGAATTTTGGCATTTCTGCAATAAATGCAAATTTAAAGGATAAGTTACTGTAAATAATGCAGAGCGAGACTAATAAGCTAAAGCGTAGACCGTTAATACATTTAAAAGAAAGATACACATTAACTGTATAATTTATTTAATAAAGAAAATTTCATCATGAAGAATAGACACCGCCGTCAGAGAGGTCATGTAAACTACAACACTCTGCATCGGAACACGACATATCCCTCGTCGGATGCAGGGCGCCATCGTGCCGCAGCGCTGCCCGCGCCGGCGCCGTCGCCCGCCGCTAGCTACAGCGCCTGCTATCGCAGGGGCCGCGAGCGCGTGCGCACGCCTCGCATATACGAGCAGAAACAATAACACACGAGGTACAATACACTGGACGTCTGCTGCACTCCTCTCGCTCCTGGTCAGAAATCAGGGTCCAGGTCAACTAGTGATCCCGTTATTTTATCATGGAGGGTCAAGAGATATCTATTTTTTCATTATCACCTGCTATTTCTACCTAATAGTCTAAATATGAACAAGAAAAACTTGATTACAAAATGTCTATTAATAAACTGTTAACAATTTCATTGCGGACGAGTGCTACGCGCTACGCTCATAGCCGATCCCGTGATTTTTTCCGCTTTGTAGCAAAAATTGACCTCCCACAGAGAACTCCCCTCGAGAGTTCCCCGCGCTCAAAGTGTTAAATCAACGCCATCACACCAACAAATTCCTTGCTGGATCTTCTGTTACACGTATTTAATACTTACTAAAATATGCTAACAGATGACGTGACATTGTACCCTTACTGTTAATAATATTGACATATTAAATTTAAAATGTATGAATACATTTGTAAAAACCACCACATTTTCAAATGAAAGATTACCACACAGCTTCAAAATTAATAAAAAATAATTGTTACATGTGTCTCCAATAGACTTATAAGATACGTATTATTTAATACCCATTTACGAACCACACGGAAAATATTATCTCCAATTTATGTTGGATATTTTATATGAATTTAATTGTTTAGCGATGGTTTAATCATGATCACCGTACATATTTACAAGGATTCTAAAACTAGTTTATGAATACCTTGGATGCAAAGAGTTATTTATATCTTGTTATTTATATTCAATTCGAAACATATTATATGCAATTAAGACTACCGTCCCGTCGTCAGAAGTTAATAAAGTATAAATTACGGAATATCGCAAAATTAATTAGTCATCGTACCTCTGCAAATGTGGTGGACATAACTAAAATTTAATCCCTTCAGGTTAAAATCAGATTCAAGCAATAATAATTATTTTCTAATGCTTCCACTACTGGCTGGGGAGCTTTCAACGTTGGTAAAGAAGCACACTGATATTGGAAAGATACGGAACTAAGATGTCACATTAATAATTTGAAATTAAAAGTAGCGTTTTTGGCTTAAAAATGTTTTTGCCCACAATATATACAATTGTGAAATTATGTTTTTTGCTTCATACATAAACACTAAGAAAAATATACACGCTGATCAATTATCTCGTAGATAATTTAGCGACTGGATGGGAGTTAGGAAATTATGCCTATAAACAAATAAAACAAATACTTGTTGAACCGGAAGTAGATTTATTTGCAAGCCGATTAAAAACAATATTGCCTCAAATACGCTTTTACAATAAAAATATAAAAATAAAGTAACGCTTTTCCATCAGAAACTTAAAAATTTTTATGCATTTCCTTCATTCGCTTTAATTAACAGACTTCATTTTAAAAATGCATTGGCCAAAACAACCCTGGCTTCCATTCTTTGAAAAGTTATTGGTTTCAGAATCCATACAACTCCATCCAAATATTTGATTCAAATATGGAACTATTAATAATTATAGATATGCGCTGTCATTATTGGAAAAAAACACATTCTAGCGAGATGCTAAATTTTTTGACACGTAAATGGCCTAATGAAGATCTAGAAACACTTATTTTATTGGCCCTGGCTACCGCACACTGCGTACAAATCTTTATATTGATCCGAACACAAAATATTGACACACACACAGACGTACAACTACTTCCGAAATTTATAATAAAAATTCTCGGCGGAATTGTACACAACCGATATTAACTTCCATTTTTTAAC
>JALPQI010023803.1:0-17267 GCA_025490895.1 Thaumatotibia leucotreta | reverse complement strand
GTTAATAACTAGTATTTTAAACAAATAAAAATATATGTAATAAATAATCCAGTATGTATTTATTACAAAAAATGTATTTATTATAATAACATTAATAACATGTATTAAATACTCAATGTAACAAATATTTGTATCGTAAAAAACTGTTGAGCCAAACAAGTTTACAATCACAAAAATATTAATAATTTAATTAGGTAATAAACGCCTGTAATTTCTGCTCTATTGTAGACGATCGTCAGAATTGAATGGACACTTTTATACTTTGCCGCGGAAGTTCGCGTCCACGGCGTTATATTTCTTCCACTATGTGAAATGTAATTTACTAACATAAATTGTAACAACATGAAACCTCATAAATATAGTGAAAAAATATCATACACCCGTGGGCTCTAACTTCAACGATATGCTTTAAAACCACCCAACCAAACGCAGGCTGCGCCACGAGCTCGGGCGCCAAGCGTACTCTTGTTGTTCATGACGAGCTGCAGAGCGCGACCCAGCAGCCGCCTTCATGGCTGTTGTGGAATCCGATTTGCTGATTGCGAACCTTTTTCTTCAGTTTGCACCATATCTTTAAACAGTATGAATAATTGATAAATACCATGCTTTATTGACAGCTCCGCAAAAATAACCTGTAGATCAAATAAATAATCGTAGTATGATTTTTACTATACATAATACTATCAGACGCGATGTATGTAACTTAAGATGTTATTTTTCTTGACCATACTTGACCTTAATAATTAAGTTGGTATATGCAGGATATCGGATATATCAACTACGTTTAGGTCATAGGTATATTGTTTTTGGACCTGGAGGATGGATTAAGGAGGCGGGTATCGGGTACGAAAACGAAACCCTCATATTTCCATCATAAATTTAAATGATTTGTACAAGCTTTCATCGAAATACCTGCTGGTAATTCGAAGACCCGATAAATTTATTTTTTGGAGTTTGACCCAATATAGGTACTTCATCTTTTCCGGATCCACATTCTCCCTCTGGAAACTATGGGTTTAGTTCAACGACATCTTGCTTTGTATTATTATTGGGCTCCGATGACTGAAATATAATTCATAACATAAATTTTTATTAAAGAACTATGAACATGAATTTCAAAAAATATACGGTTTAAATGTAAATAATCGTAACTAACATCCACAGTACCTAAGTAACATATAAAGAGTATAAAAGGCTATAATTAACTTAAATTTTACGTTCATGAGCCCTTTAAAATATCGCCACCAAACACAATCTACAAATGTCATGTGAAAGATTATTATTATGACACTTTGACATTTTCATATTAAAATGTCCTATCTCTTTAATCTTTATACTACGTGAACGAGACAAAGTTATCGTGACTAGAGATGTTTCATTTTTAAAGCTTGCTGTTCACGCATCATTCAACATTATTTATACCGATTCAGTGTTGCTAGGGAAGAAAAGTTAATCCCACACATAAATGGCAACACTTGTTATGTCGCCCGCGGGATGACTCTTTCGCATGGAACTAATTTCTCGAGCTGTTAACTTGTGCTACCAAAATCGAGAAAATGACGGCTAGAAATATAAATTTGACAGCCGCGACATGGGTTTGTCGCAGCGCGAGCTATCTCGCGCTCAATGATGTGCTTACCGGGCAGGCGACTTCTATTAATGTCTCAAGTAACCTGTCCAATTTAAAGGAAATCAATACAAACACGGTATATAATCAATATCCAGATCAATTCACCGCAGTCTGACAAGAGTGATAAGTAAGACAAAGTTCTAATTTGTTTTATTTCATATAAAATTTAATCCCAAATTAAAGCTCTGATTTACGTGATGTTATTTCGTACGAGTAAACAAGTTCAACGAAATTTTCACGGCGGTCAAGATATTATTTGGAGTAATTTACGTATAGGGGTTGTATATGATACAGGTTCATCGTGTATGATTTTCCCCTGATTATTTATAATTTAAGATATACGATATAAGCAATCATGACGTGTTTAAAACATAGCTATGCGTATTTACTTACCCACTAACTGCCTAGTACTTAAGTTCGGATCGAACGTGCAACTTTGCTTGTAACCGAAGTTCGAGTTCGTGACTGGGGAACTAGTTACTGAAACTACTTTATTTTCAACTACTGACCTTAATACGGGATATATGCAAATGGTTTACTCGTACTCGTATGTTAAAAATGGCTTTAGAGTTTTAGTTCGTTTTTCCCTCTGTTCCAAACCAGAAGCTGTGTAATCAAAAATATTGTTTCCTAACTAGTGCGCAAAACCGAACTTTGCGCACGCTTTGCGCGCGGTAATTTCTCTTTTTGACGCACTTGTTATGAAAAAAAATCGTCCCTTACACGTGCAAAAACTTTTCTTAACTCGGCTGATTGTCGCCCTCGTTTCACTCGGGCTCCAACTTTCACCCTCGCCGAAAAAAAGTTTTCCCGCACTAGTTAGGAAATGTGCTATTATTCCTTACCCGTATTTTAGTAAATATGCTTTTAGAACTTAGTAAATTCAGGTAACCAAGAAATACAGGACTCATCTAGGCTTTATTGAAATATAAAATACTTCACATTAATTATTTCCTATGGCTTTAGAATAGGTACATATACTAAATACAACATTTAAAGAAAATTAACTTATCGTTTTGAGTATGATATTAGTAATAATTTTATGTTGCTGGCAAACAAGCACATGGACCGTCCGATGGTAAGCGGTAGCTGTAGCCTACGGAGGCCTGTGACGTCAGTAACAGTGATATTTTACAATTGTCACACTTGTAATTATGGTGAAATAGGCCACAAGGAAAAATCATAATTATTGTATTAAATCTAAAATTATTCATGAAGCAATAATACTAGTCAGCCGTGTGGTGACGGCAATAAGAATACATTTGTTACCACCCCAACTCCTCCTGCGGGTGTCGTAAGAGTCGACTAAGGGATTGAAGTGACACTGACCATTATTTGATAAAAGATTGATGATGGGCAGCAGCGTCATCTCATCATAGTGGACACATTACTGCGATCGCCAATCCGCTTGCCCAGCGTGGCGATTATGGGTATTTTCCTCGTAAATGTGTTTATACGCATAGTTAATAGGAGAGGCCTACGTCCAGCAGTGGACTAACATAGGCTGATGATGTGAATAATACCAGTAAGCTAACCTTACACTTCCAAGAAATGTGCACAATAATACATAAATTCAATACAAACACCGCTGGCATAAATTAATTTTCCTTTTGACGCGAAACAGCCCTCATAACTTCCATTAGCTCTATGGAGAGGAATAAATTGAGTCAGATAAATCACATTTTAGCTGACTTTACTGATCAGTAATCGGTATTAGGATTAGACCCTATAATTAGTGAGATTAGACGGAAACGTGACTTGTAATGAACTTACATTAAACGTCAGGACCTGGTATTGGTTGAAGTAGGTAATAAGCGACGAAGTTCTGCATATAATAAGACATTTATGGGATATAATTTCGCTTGAAATTGGGTTTATCGATAATCTGTTTTGTCCAATCAAGTGTAAGTACCGAAAGAATCCTCTTAATAAATATGTTACGAAGTTCTTATTACACAGAAATAAAGTACAAAAGTCCCAGTACTTATTTTTGAGGATTTTTGTATACACTATTGCATTGTATATTTTCACTCGTGAGCTATGAGTCCCGATTGATTACCGCTAGTTAAACCTGTTTATAGCTGGATTTACACACAAGTTAAGTCTACAGGATCATAGGTAGATAGAATTGGACATACATTTGCTTATGGAAATTTTGGTATTTTCGTCACAAATTTTAAGGGGCATACAATTCGGGTACAACCGACCCAACTCCGGACTCAAAATATACCCGGGTTGCATTCCCTACACAGGAGTTTACTGGATACTGGATGTGGGTGGTCGGGCCTTTTGGCAATCATCGAGGGAGGCTTATATCCAGCAGTGGACATCTTTCCGCTGAAATGATGACGATGATCGTGTGTAGGATCGCGTGAATCACAGACGATTATGTACATCGAGACATAAGAACAGATATGTTCTGCGCCGTTGAAAAATAAATAAATTTGAAACCGTTTGACATGACTGGAATATTTATATTTACATTGAAAACCGATTGAAATGAGCGATTTTGAATCTAATAAAACTGAGAATAAAGAAAGAAGCCTTTTCATTTTCCCGTAGGTTTTCATAAGGTTGCAAAAAATATACTGGGAAATTATATTATTGTGCCCAATTGATGGACAACTGAGGTTCAAATAACAAAATTTAATGGCACTTAGGCTCGATCTCAAATTTTCACACCCAAATTTTATTCGAAGAATAATGCTTACCCTCGTGTCAAATTACATTTTTTTTTCGAATTTTGACATTAGAGAGTAAGAATTATTCTTCGAAAAAAAAATTGGTGGAATCGACCCTTAATCGCATAAAAATAATATTAATGTTATCCTGATTATTAAATGGCAGGCAGACAAGAGAGTACGGGATATAAGCAAATGTTAGCTAACAATTTGAGAATAGGTAATTGATAATTTTCCAGTTGTTCCGACCATAGAGTTGCGGAATCAAATTGAAATATAACTCAAACAAATGCTTTTCGGAACTTTTTGGTTTATGTAGACTGCAAGTGCAAGCTCCAAGGCACATATACAGGATGCATACTTACTTAATACGAGATTCTTAATGGCACAAACATATTCGTAATAAGTACATTTTAAATTACTTATAATTACAATACAAATGTAATGCATACTAAATTACTCGGCTCGCAATGTACTGTGAAGAAATCGATTGACGTACCTTGTTCGAGCTTGTTGCTATGAAAATAAAGGAACGCGAATACAATTCATGTACCGTAAAAGTGCTGCAACGCATTCAAGTTAAATATTCGTTGTTGTCATAATTTTTTGCCATATCAAATGTTTACAGTTAGGTACATTGCTGATCATAATATCTTCAAATATGTATTGTGGGGACATAATTAGGTGTAAATAAAAAACCTCAATCAACAATATCACTAATTTATAATTTTTCTATTTTCATTTATCGTTCTTATAAAATTTCCACAGTGTATTTTAGTACAGAAAGCTAACATATACATTTTGGTTACCTTAGCAATATACTTGTAGAGTGACCTAGAATGTTGATACCTACTGTATCATGTTCCTATGTTCTTACCGTAACATGTCTGAGAGCTTATTTGAGAAATAAGGACAACAAACAACCAATTGCTAAGATTTCTTTGAGTAGGTACGTTAGCCATTTCATGTCATTGTACGTTATAAACTAGTATTTTCATCGGCTTGCTTAACTTAAAAAAAAAACAATCACCATAATGGTACAACGGGTGTGTTTGATGCCTGACCACTGCTAAATAAAACGTATATTATGTATACCATATACCTACACTGAAGTCTTGTATTAGATGCCGCTTCCGATGCTAACGATCATTTAGTGCAATTTCTGTTCACAAAAGCTACCCAGAACTGCGTACCAGGAATTCAGTTTCGACTCTCATGCATATTTATCGCAATTGGTTGAGTAAGGGGTCGAAGGTTCTAGATGTGTTTTCAGTTGGTGTTGTGTTTACTTGGAAGATACTGAACAAAGGTATATCTTTGAGTAAGGACGGAAACGCGATATTTAAAAAAAGTGTGTGCTTAAAAAAGTTCGCATGGAGGCTTTCGTCATCTATTAGTGAAATGGTATTTCGTGAATATTTCGATGTTATATGGGGCAGCACCCCATATTTTTTAGTAAGTGTCTGTTGTTGTTCCAGCAATATAAATACATACCCCCTTATTCATAAACGTTTGTTAACTTAACAAGCCGTTAATAATTGTTTGTCCCTTTTGCTCTTACGGACACATTGTTAAGACCGAAAGGGACAGAAAATTATTACCGGCTTGTTATGTTAACAAACGTTTATGAATACGGGGGATAATATTTTGTAAACATTTACGCTTTCTGTAGTTATCACGATTCATGAGATTGAAACCTTACATGTATACGCGGACAATCAAATTCGAGATTTATTCTGAGTTAAAATCTGTTCAGTTCTGAGTTTAATATTAATTTAAACAACACTAAATTATTTATACAAAAACTCACAGTAAATATTGGGACAATGTTCCTCAAAACCAATATAGATTTAAGAAACAAGGTTTGTTAGGATGGTCGGTATGTTTCATGCTACGAAGACTGCTTATGAATATGGCTTATTGGAATTACGACTATAATACTCGTATACCTATGTAAGTACTAGTAAAAAAAAAACCTCACGAATTCACGATTTCTCCTTTTGGAATGCTATTCATTTCTTTTTTTCTATTTTGGCATTCACAGGTTTTTACGTAATTCATCAATATATAACTTGCAAACGAAGATTGTACCGAGACTGCGGTTCGTAAAACTTCTCGATTTGCACAAGACTTCGATAGCTCGGTCGAGGATTCTACAAAGTAGTTTTTTAAGCTTAAACTAGATGTCACTACGTCTTGGCAGCATTTCAAGAGAAACATTCTGTGAAAGCTATCTCTAGAATAGTAAGTAGGCAACTAGTTATGAAATTTTTAGCATGTTTTAAAATTGAGACATATATAGAAAATGTATTAGCCTGTATTATAAAAGCTTGTCGTGTCCTTTCTGAACACTAACTACTGCAAAGGCGTCAGCAGTGTGGTTTCATTTTACAGTCTAATAATAATTAAACCTAAAAGTACTTAAGAAGAATTAAGAAAGGATGGTAAAAATGACTTTTCAACGTGAAATAAATGCCGAAAGGAAAAAATATCGTCTCGTGGCAGTAAAACTGAATATAATATTTAATTATAATATAGGTACGTAACCAAGTCATGGATGTCCCTCAAATTGCCATCGATAGAGTACTAATAGTTATGGTACAACAACTCGTAAACTTGGTTGGACCCAAAGAAACCATTTCAGCTGGTATAATATTATTTTCACCTCAGCGACTCAAACATGGTAGTTTTGCTGCTTGAAACTAGTGAGCAAAATGCAATTTTGCTGCGAGAGTGAGAAAAACGAACTTTTTAATTTTCCGTATCGTTGCTTAGTCGCCGGTCATTTTTTCAAACTGAGGGGTATAATACAAACTTTGTACATTTAAACTTTATTAAATCAGTCATTTTCATTCCGCTACCAAAAAAAGAGATAGATATAAAATATATCGATTCGTCATTCGACTTAGAAAGCTTCGTAGTATTAGGCCCCCATTTTTTTTAAAGTATTAGTCTTTGTAGACAGGCGAAAGCACTAAGCCATACTGCCTAGTAGGCCCCCAAAAATCGAAAATGAAAAATTCGTTCGGATACAAAATAATTATAAACTTGTATATAGATATATAGTAAACATATAATAAATGTAATATTATTTTAATCCTATGAGTATTTCATTATTCTGTAAATACACTGAAGAGAGCAATATTTGTCGCTAATTTTTTTTTTAACTGTTATGCACAAATATTTTAAGCGATTCGTTTCAGAACACGCTTTATATTATTTAAAAAGTTAGCGCAATTGAACTTTATAAATAATAGTCGTGATTAGTACGTTTTCTTAGAGACAAAACATAACTTAAACTAAAAACTGTGCTTATTGTGAGTGAATCAAGTAACGAAGCCGATGAGTGAAGTGAGTTTTGGTGTTTTCCTTTGCGTCATAATAATTATGTTCTCGCCGCTGAGGTGAAAAGTTGTATGTATCACACGAGAGTAAAGATCGTGTCTGTGAGTCCCTCACTGTGCTCAAGATTCTAAATAATATTGAATCACTTGCTACAATCTACTTTTTTGATCTCTAGTGGAACAAATAACTAATAAGCAACACCTACAATTTCAATCACATTAAAATGTATAATTAAATGAAAATATTACGAAACACTTAGTTTCCATATTGATAGCTGACGAACTGGTTATTCAACTGGATACTCATATGTAAATTGCTCGTTTTTACCATGAACCACTAAGGAAAAACGTCAATGCCAACAGTCAATGCAAACATAAAATATTGTGTTATCTGTAGTTAAATTTGCTTATCATATTAATGGGCACGAAAACTAATTAATTATATAATCCATTCCAGTAACTATAATCTTTTCTTTTAAATCAATATTTAAAAAAATGTCAAATAGGTACCTATATTTGAATTTGACAGAATTATGTTCTACCTACTCGTAAGTTTAGGTATTTAGGTATTTTAATCATATAAAATATAATAACCAATAATAATACTTATTCATAACAGTATCAACACATTTGCTTGCTTATGTTCAAAGCCCGTAAATTTGAAGATGCCTTCAATGCGGCCACGTAGCCAGCCAATGAGTGAAAAAAATTATAGTCATGCTGTTCTCGAATCAATTCGTTTATCAATTATCCTTCATCATTCGAATTATCATTATTGGATTCGAAGACATTATTTGACTAATACATGACGTTCCAATAGAGCTAAACTAGGACGTCAGATCCATTGATGCCCTGCGGGTTTAGCGAATGTTGCCTCTTAGCAAAGCATAGTTAAATGAAGATAATTGATCGCCTGCAGTTTCCCGGCCCGTCCTGGAGCATGGTCCGCTGTTAAAGGAACTCATGAATATAGATGGCAGCACTGACGGCGTATTTCCTGTGTTTACCTCGGAGGCGGTGACGTGTGGCTCTGTAAATGGTTACGGGCATAGGGCCCGTATTGGATTCCGATATTTTTATCGCAATCGAATTTACACTCCGATCGAGGGTGTGAGCCGATTGCAATATTTTGCGTTTACCATGTCGGGAGGCAATATATTGAGAAGCTTCACATTGTATGAACTTGAACAAAATTATCAGCATAACATTGATAAAAATAAAAACAATTCTATGGACATTTTTCATAATAAATAATTTATAATTGATACCAAAGATAAAGTAATAATTTAAATTCTATTGCTTAAAATGTAGTGGTCTTCTTTAATTAAATCACTTGCAAGTTCTCCTATCATTATTGTTGGGCCATTTGTGTTGCCACTTGTTAAGGTTGGCATTACACTAGCATCAACTATTCGCAGCTTACCAACGCCGTATACTTTAAGACGACTGTCAATTACGGATGTTTTAGGAGAAGGGCCCATTCGGGCAGTACCAACGGGATGATAGATAGTCGATACCATGTTAATAGCTACACATTTCCAATACTCCTCACTATCCAGATCATAAATATCACAAGCTGGCCATTTTAACCTTCCTAAAAATCCGTTGATAGATTTATAAAATGTTGTGTTTACTATTTTAGTCAGCATTCGAATGCCTTCAACTGTTGCCTGCAAGTCTCTCGGGTCATCAAAATAGTTGGCGTATATGAGTGGGGCGTCCTTTGGATTGTTTGTACTTAGAGATATGTTGCCTTTGGAATATGGATGCAAATTATGAAACAAAAATAAATAAAGAGCGTTATCCTTACTGTGTTCAACGATGGAATCTGCTACTGATGTTTTATACATAACTTTAAAATAAGGTTCTACTTTTGTAGAATTTTTAGGAAATACGCCTACAAGATTTTGGAATTGAGGGAATTTCGAATTATCAGGGTGGCTATAAAGCGAAAGTATATTTTGTATTGTATTAGTAGCAAAATAACCAGTACTATTTTCAAGGTAGATCTTATATTGTTGCTCATCGTATGACGAGTCCACTTCTCCAGGTTGATTTCCAAATATTGTCACTGGAATGTAAATGTGATCCTGAAGGTTTTGGCCGACAGCTGGTGAATTAACTAGACATTTAATTCCTTTAGATTCTAAGTGTTTTTTAGGGCCAATGCCAGATAACATCAATAATTGAGGAGTATTAATTGCCCCGGCGCTTAATATGATTTCACGTTTGGAGTAGAAAATCATATTGGTTTCTTTTGTTTCTACCTCTACCCCTATTGCCTCTAAAGATGTTTGGTCTATTATAATTTTTGTAACTAAAGTGTTCTTAATGATCTTTAAATTTCCTCTTTCCTGTATAGGATTCAAATAGGCTTTAGCTGTACTTTCTCGTCGCCCGCTAGCAGCTGTTCCTCCATAAAGACCTGCCCCTAAGATATTCCGCTCATTAATATCAGCTACTTTTTTAAACCCGATTTCATCCCATGCGCTTAATATTCCCTCTGTGAGTTCTTCAGACGTACTATTAAAATAATTAAGAGCTAAAGCACCATTTTTTCCGTAAGCTTGGTTGACAGCGTCATTCTTTAAACCATTCATGTTCTGAAAACTTTCAGCTTTCTTGTAATATTTTCGTACAGTTTTTGGATGCCATTCTTTATTTCCTTGATCATACCATCTTTGGAAATCAGCGTCGTTTCCTTTGACATAGATCATCACGTTCATGCTGCTACAGCCTCCCAACATTTTAGCTCTCGGCCAATATACTGACTCATTTACATTGGCTTGACTTGTTCTACCATCGTTTACTGTCGTATAGTTCCAATCGTATTCTGTGCGTTGTAATTGCGAATATAACGCAGGTACCTGAAAAAGTACACACACAGGTAAATAAGAAAATTATAGTAGTTTTTAGAATGTATTTTAATTTCTCATGCAGCAGGCGGATCTTTTGGAAGGCATTTCCTTTTACAGCTAGATTGTTTAGGTATTTATGTTTTAATTTAAATATAAGTTTTATATTTCATTTCTTAATTTTAGTTTAATTTGTTAGGTATTAATTTCTACATATTGAACCCCAAGCATATAGCTATGATGTTCGTACTGAAGCTATATTTGTTCCTTGGTCATGGCTGTCTATTTATGCAAGTATCGATATGTATCTATCTATAATATATATCGTCGCTTGGTACCCAAATCACAAGCCTTAATTGAGCTTACCGTGGGACTAGGTCGATTTGTGTATGATGTCCCAAGATATTTATTTATTTATTATTTATTTATTTATGTTCATTGTTCCTTAGGTTCCTAATACTTTATAACTAAATCAGTAAATATTAAATATCTAAACAAAGATTTTGACTTTTACTAAATAAAATGTTTGTGCGGTAGCAATCATATCATCATCAGCATCACCATATCAGCCGAAACACGTCCACTGCTGGCCTAGGCCACCCCCAAAAATTGCCACAATAACCGGTCTGCCACAATGACCGGTCGCGGTCTAGCAATAATATTCTAATAATAGTTTGTTGGCCTAATGTTTTTTTTTACATTCTCCTATGATATTTTCCCCTGCCAAGCAAGCTATAAACTCTTAAGTACTTTTTCGCAGGGATAGAAAATTTTATTTAATTAAAAATAATTCTATATTACGCCAGTTGGGACGACAAATCTGAGTTATCTGAAATTTTCATTCTAAATGAAGATCCTCCCCCGAAATATTATTACCTATTAAGTAATGAAATATATATTAATTAGTATTTTTATTAAAAATTAATTACGCCAAAAGAATTACTGACAATCACTGTGAAATGTATACACTAAAAAGGTTCGTGAATTGTGCGACAGTTAATATATTTATATACAAAACTAGTATAATGTATTACATACATACACTATTTTAGTATACATTGATGTATGTGAGTTGGTTTTATATATTATCTAAATAAATACTTTGTCATTGCTTTTTAGCCTATATAAGATGCGGTTTGACTAAGTAGAATTGCTTGTAATTGCTTGTGCTACAATGGTGTTCTAATAGTTATTTGTTGTACAAGGGAGGAAAGTGGTTGTTTAATCATCGTGCCAATATTGAGACCCGAGCTAGCGAGAGATTCCATAGTTGAACCACGCGCGAAGCGAGTGGTTTAAAAATGGAATCTCGAGCGTAGCGAGTGTTTCAAGGCACGATAATTAAACAAACTTTGCTCCCATGTATTAACACAACATTTTTCCCCACACTAAAGCGAGGAAGCAGCTACGAACGTGTAAAAAAACAATCAATGCAACAAATCTGTCTTTATTAAATAACTTAGAGTAGTTCTAGTACTGCCTATAATAACAAAATATATTTTTTTGTATTTAACTACAGCAACATACTATAATATCAATATAATAGTTATGAGATCAATTAATGTTGTAACTTGTATAAATTGCAATATTTTCTTATATTTTAAACTCATAAGTTTAACTTAATTTGGTAAATGACTAGGTCTATGTGACTAGATTTTTTTTATAATTACTATAAAACCTACCTACATTAAATAAATTGTCAAAATTTCTATGATATTTAAGTATAAAATCTGTATCCAGCAGCTAAAACATCAATAATTAAAAAAAATATGTGAGGTAAACTTAAATTGCCTACTTTTTGGTAAGATATTACATAGGAAACTTTCCCTACAAAACTGTACATTAGAGTATTTTTTTATAAGTTGGCAACACTGACGTAAAAGACGTCAGTGTTAGCGGGTTGGGTTTTGAAAGTAAAAATAATAATCCCTCAAAAAATAATTAGCGAATCACAGCCATACCAGCGTTTGACGTTCCATGATTTTGAACGTTTCACAGTTCATCTGTCAATTTACTTTCCTCACAAGTGATTAAAATGCAACTTTCCTCACTGAAATTAGTGAGGGAAGTAGGTGTTTCCGAGCTAGTGTGGGGAAAACATAAATAATAGCCATATAGACTACAAGATAATCTTTATACCAAATTCATTGTACAAATGGACTTTTCATTTTACTTTAGATGCCTCGTACTCATACATTAAAAATCACTGTCTTTTTTAACTCTTAATCGGATAATGGGAATATGTTTTGAATCTTGTGCCTTACTGATAAGGGCCAAATCCTATGAAATTTTGGTGTGACTCGAGTTTGATTAAGGGTTATGTCAGGAAATATAACTCACAATGCTCTCCATCGGTGGATCACCCCCAGCCTCGATGAGCAATATTTTCCATTGCTCCACCTCACTGAGTCGGTTTGCGACTACACTGCCGGCTGATCCCGCGCCGATTATGATGAAGTCAAATTGCTCGGAATCTGGAATAATTAACCTTTCCGTCAGGTTTTATTACACTGCATTACATACATTGATGTGGGTAATGTTCAAAGAAGTGAGCATTTCACATTATGACGACGCACCGGTAATGAATGATTCACCGACGTAGGCATATCGGCGATACGAGCATTCAAGGACAAATTCAAAGACAATCTTTACCCTGTCCTAATGGATAGGGACCATTCGGACAGGGTAAAGATTGTCATTGTGGTGATGCTATTTTCGACAGGCGTGAATCCGCAACAGCGTGTAGAGAAACTTAGTAGCCATCATCTTAAAGAAAATCACTTGTCCAAAAAGATAAAGATAAAATAGTATCTAAATAACATCTGTTGAAGTAAATTTACCATAAACAACAGCATTTGGAGGCCAGTTTTCGGTGATATCGCAGTTTACAGCAACTATGATTGCAGTGAACAATATTTTTAGTACTATTGTCATTTTGGTTTGCATATTGTTACTGAAAGAAACAAAGACACAGTTGTTGGTTTACTTTACGTATTATGGACTATACATCAGGGATTGAAACCGGTTTTTTTAGAAAAACTTCAAAATACCTCGAAATACCACTCTTTATTTAGTACTCTATAGTTTTTGTTATTATCAACATCGTAGTTTTAAATGACTCCATTAACAAAGAAATGATAATACCGAAGAACGAAAAAAAAATAGAACTTTTCTTTTGTATGGAGAGAAAACCGGTATCCGATCCCTGATCTACATACATAATAGCTCATTCATAGTTTGGTAGGTAACTTCTCCCGGTTTTGGAAATTGTTTCTATTATATCTATGTATTATGTTTTTTTCTAAAAAAAAAACATTTTTGTCAAAAAAGTTTATATTTACGTATGGTACCTCCGTACTTTTCTCAGTATTTTTTAAACTACAAATTGAATATAATTCGTAAGGAATAATAACATTAAAATAAACTTCATTTATGCTCAATTAGGTACCTAATTAGCTGATAAAGAAAGTAATAAACTATGAAAAATGTAGTCACAGTCAAGTATGAATCAACTAAGTATGTAGCTTGCAAATTAAGCACTTCAAGAAGCGTGTTTTTGGATACAAAATAGAACTCACTCACTTCATTAACTTCATTATTAACGATTTTTTTCGTTCAACAGTAACCGAAAATTTTAAATAAAAATTGCAATAAAAAATCCTCAGGCCCTGTTTGTTTGGTACTTAGTGGTTCAAATAATTCAGTTAATAAAATAATTAAGTTGGTCACCGATATAAACAAATTCACGAAAGAACGTCTGGTCCTCCATGTTTATCTATCTCGAAAAATAATTAACGAAGAATGTTGTCGTGCTAACTCATGTCAGCATGCCCTTTCATAAAACCTTTAGGAACTTTAGGGCCCACAGGTTTGTTTTATGAATATATTGCGTCGGGTGAGAATGCAATTGTGCCATATCCATTTTTAAGCAAAATCGGTTTTTAATGGTTCTTGATAGAATATTTTTTTTGTAGTTTATAACAGTAATCGATTTTTAAAAATTCTTATTTTATACTTAAAAAAAAACATATATTTTTGTGCCATATCCTCAAACCGCAATACATAGTGATTACAATATTGTGCCATGTCCGGACATGACACAAATTTACGGTTAACAGCTATTTATCAGTGTGCCAAGCGACTAACCGATCAACATTTTTGTGACATAATCCATTTGATTGTATCGATTCGATACTTTTTTTTACCTACCCTCTCTTTTGATAAATGACAATAAAGAAGGTAGGTTTGATTTATAATGATTTGTGTCATTCATACTTCAAGCTTTGTCCGTGTGTGTTGTTTGGCCGTGTGGTGACGGCAGTAAGAATACATTTGTCACCACCCCAACTCCTCCTGCGGGTGTCGTAAGTCGTAAGAGTCGACTAAGGGATTGAAGTGTCACTGACCATTATTTGATAAAAAAAATGATGATGGGCAGCAGCGTCATCATACTGGACACATTACTGCAATCGCCAACCCGCTTGCCCAGCGTGGCGATTATGGGCATTTACCTCCTAATGCGTCTATACGCATAGTTAATAGGAGAGGCCTACGTCCAGCAGTGCGATGATGATGATGATACTTCAAGCTTTTATCTTAATAAGTTGGTGGTATAAATACCTACATAATATGTATAATTACGAGTACCTAACCATAAATTGTAAGAAATGACGTATACCTACTACAGAAAAAGTGACCGAACTCCCAATGACCAGGACTGGAATCGAACCAGCGACCTCCTGCTTTTCTGCCATGCCATGCTATTTAAGTCCTGGCAACAGGAGGCCTCGGTCACTGTTCCTGAAGTACATATTATATGACATGTCTTTTAATTTATAGAGCGTGTGGTTAAACTGTAATTTTATTAGTTGATAAGATATAATAACGTTAATATATCATTCATTAGTAAACGTATTATAAGCTGTTCTCATCGATATTTTTTCATATCGACATTAGCACTAGATATCGTTCAAAAGCTTATCATTTCACAAAATAGAGAAGGGCACCTATTAGATGGTACCTATTTACAAGAAAGTAAAAAAAATATTCACATAAATATTAGGAATCAATATTGGCACCATATTCACGTGAATAAGTATGTCTTCATATTTAAGATAAATTATCGTCTTGACTTGAAATAAATCTAGTCGTAAAATATCTTTTATTTGCATTAACAATTGCTTTTTAATGTCTACCTTTCTTGACATTGCACTAACATTTTGTGACACATCCAAAACTTTGTGTCATATCATACATAGCAAGTTAAACATTTTCTTACCAAAATGGATATAGCAATTGTAAAACTACTTATATCTCATGACTATAATAAATTAAACATTAATTGTATATAACAAAAAATAGTAAATTAATATACTAAAGTCTCAGTTAAGTTAAATATTGCAAAATTATAAGACATTTCAAGAAATATTTTTTTTTGTTTCATTTCGCTCTCCTGTAAACCAAGGCAAGTGGCGTATAGCACAATTGCATTCTCAGCCGACGATTGATAAAAGTTTCGACGATTTTTTTACATCGCAATTTTTTTACGTAATAAACTAGTAGATACTTTGTTCATAATTATTATTAACCATGAGGAACTCATTATCCAATATTAATCATAGAGTTACGAGTATTACACTGTAATTTTAGAATGCTATTTTAATCTTACTTTTCTTTTATGTAATCTTAATTCTAGGTTCGTTTCATTCTAATTCTACATGTTTACTTTTTTTATTAAACTTTTTTTCATAAATTTACTTACCGCAGATCCCTCGCTATTATTAAAAATATGAACAGAAACACACACATCAAATTTTATAACATGAACTAATAAAACTTTTGTTAATATATTCATTAATTTTTACTATTATATTTCAGTGCCATAGTTTTAATGCAAAATATATAAAACAACGTCTTACTCCTAATACGTGTCATAAGTAATAATACTCGTCAGAGCTCAGAACTATACTCGTAAAAGACAAATCGTGTCAAATCATCGAGGCCTATGCCAATGCCAAGTGATTAATATTTAAGGTTACCCGGATTTTGCATGTTAGTTAAATACAAGTTAATACGAATTGTATTTACGATTATTTGCATGCGTAATTAGTACAGTCGACGTCATATAGATTATCATGTTTGCGGCAGCACCTCATTAAATGGAACTACTGAACCCTCCATTTCGCTGCCACAATAAATTAAAAAAAAAAGTAGTAGTTAAAAAGCATTTATGTACTACATCGTACCTTGTCATAGTGAGAACAGGGTGCTTAGACAAGTTGCCAATCGCTAACGCTTAATCGTCAATCGTAAACGAAAGGCAGCTAACTGTCTTCGTCGCACTAATATGAAAGAGTGACAAAGAGGCAAAACTACGATAAAAGCTACTAAGCGTTAGCGATTGGCAACTTGGCTAAGCACGTAAGCATCCAGTTATGAGGTTCTTACCAACTTTCGTATTGATTGTCTCTGTGATAAAGTCCGAAATGTAATCAATTTCGTTCACTGCACATACGAGTATCTATGTGAATAGTCAGAGATGACCTTGAATAACGATTACAATTATCAACAAGACACTTACTTTCTACGTAGTAAGGTCTTTATCTACATGGATTTAACATCTTAGTTAAGCAAAGGTATTAAGAAACAAGATAACGATTATTGTCGCAAACTCGTATAGCGGGTGTCCCAAATTCCCAAGATTATGGCACACGAAGGGTAAGTACCATAAATGATGTTTCATGGAAAAAAAGACTTT
>JALPQI010023802.1:0-20549 GCA_025490895.1 Thaumatotibia leucotreta | reverse complement strand
AATTTAAAAATAAGTTCTCATTGAGAATGTTTCCAAGAAAACTTATAAGAAAGTGTTATGAATAATATTGTATTTAGGAGTAGTAAAGGAGGTATAAAATATACATTAGAAGGCATGGCATGTATATTCAACGGTTTTGGCATGATAAGATTGCTTGTAAAATTTCAATTGCCGAGAACATTCTCTATAGAAGTTTCACAACATGAAACTTCTCCCATGTCTCATTGCTAGCGGAATGAAGGATTGTTAGTTATCTGTGTTAGTTTATTTCATCGGTTATAATATTAATATGTATTTTAATGTATGTATGTAGTTAGTTCGTGTATAATATATTTGTGTAGGTATATACCTACCTACATATATATGTAGGTATAGATATGATATATGTTTTTGTTCATATTTTTTAATTAGATAGATGTAGCACCGCCCACAATCTCTCTGCTTTGCCTTAAGGTTGACTGGTAGAGAATGCCTTATGACATTAAGTTCGCCTTTTGTACGTTAAGTTTTACTTTTGTGCAATAAAGTTTAAATAAATAAATACATTGCTAGGTTTGTTTACTTTTCGTAGATTCTACTGACGATTGATATACACATACACATATAGAGAACGTCAAAATTGTGCAAGTCACTGAATTGCCCGAGTTCACCCTACGGATTAATCCGGTAACCCTCAGGCTTGACCCTGAGGTCTGAGCAGATGTCTAGTGTTGAACTTGAACAACTGTTATTATGATTATTTACGTAACCGTCATTAATATAGCCCCTGTGATCTAAGAACGAACTTTTGACAGTTATACATTAACCCTTAATAAAATGAATATGAGGGTAAAACTTACCATGTTTCCACTTAAAGTAATAAGGTGGAAGTACTAGTACCCGACGTTGTACAAATACTTGTCATCATAGCTTGCATGAGTTGCCATCGATAAGATAAAATCAACTATTAGGGCATTTAAACGATAATAAATGTATGTATCTTTAATGCTTTATGAAGCACTAAAGATACATACATTTACTATCGTTGCTATGGCCCAACTTTGAAATAATTACCTTATAATTATCTATCTGCATAATTTTAATACATTTATTAGGACTGTGTTAATATTTTCAATACCTATTCCAATATGTGACATTCAAATGTGTACTGAGGTACCATCTATTGGGACTGCCAGAAAAACATAGTTGGGTAAAAAGTAATATGATTACTTCTGTATATTACATTTCGTCCATTAAATACAAAAGCGACACAACTCAAAAACCGTGAAAAATGTTTTTATTGCAAAAACGACATTAAAAGCACTAATATTTTACGTGGCACTAAGACACCTGTCGATTTGACGTTAGAAAGTATCAAAATTATGCAGGTGCCCTTTTTGCACTATCCCTCTTTCGAGACTAACTTCAGTGCTAAACTGCCATTTTGTCAGTTGCGACTCGGCCGTTGACCAAAACGCACTACATTTTTGTGAAAAAGTGCCATATTTGTAGATGTGGCCGTTTTGAATAAAATAAATACGTAAATATTATGTTTTTTTTATAGAAAAAGGAGTCGCAAAACGGAATGTGGCAGTTATAATTTTAAAATATCCTCTTAAATTTGATTTTTCATTAATCAAAACTGCCGTATTAGGATTTGCAACCTTTTTGAATTAAAAATATATTCAAATGCATCAATCACAGGAGCCATATTTATACATGATGCTGTTTTGAATAAAATAAATATGTATGGTTTAGATTTATTTATAAACAAAGGAGCCGCAATACGGAATGTGGCAGTTAGGATTCTAAAATGTACACTTCATAGTACGTTTCAAAAAACATTGTTGCATTTACAACCGTGTTTAGTTCAGTATAATATTAAAATCCATAAATGTAGCAGATTGAATAATTGTGTTTCTTTTGCATGAAATCTTAAAAAATACAATACATCTCATAAAATCAGTAGTTAATTGTAAAACCTGGTACTTTATAATGTGTTCGTTTTACTTAAAAGTATATTAGAGATTGTGTGGAAAAGATGACTGTGAATTTTGTGTACCTATAATCACGAAGAAACAATAATGACATAAACTTCAGATTATTAAGTATTTGTCATACTTATTTGTCATACCTATATATTATTTGTATACAATACAAGTTAAACAAACATAGATCTAACCCCGTTGTATGTATTAACGAATCTAAAAACTATTTTTTTTCACTTTTGGCAATGCCAACATAGGGATGATGAACTGTATTTAAAATAAATTATTAGACATTATGCACGGCATCATACACGAATAAATTATTACTAATATATAGACTGCAGTCATTATTGTACAGAGCTTTTATTTAATATAAGTGTAGTATACAAACGTGACGTCACTTTTATGTATTTCATGTAAATCTTTCAAAAATCGAATAAAGTGTTGATTTGACTTGATAGTCATCATGTCTATGCTTCACTATATAGGTAGTACCCAAGTACTAGCGCTAAACTGTCATGTCGTCTAGAAAAAAAATTGTTATGTTATCACTAATCATAAGTAGATTTTTAGGAAAGACTTATTATCGTTGATCGCTTAATATTGAAAGATATACTATTGTATCGGCAAAAATTGAGTTCTTGCATCAATTCTAATGAAAAAACTAGTAAACCGTCAAAACATATCAATTTGGATAATTTAGTATGGGATCATAGTAACCACCCCACAAATACAATACACATAGAAAAAACAAATAACTAAAAATGTACTTAACCGATTTTTATTATTTACGTGCTTTTAGGTGGGCTATTTCCGGTTTGAAGTAAAAAATAAGTGGTATCAAAGTAATTCCACTCTCAACAATATAACTTTGATCGCGTTGTATTTATTTTATATTTATTAACTAAAGTTACCACATTTTTTTATATAGCAGGTTGATTCTTGAAGTAAACCGATAATTATAACTGAATTTTAAGTTAGTACGTCCGTTAAATTAAAATTAACCAAAGTAACCAAAGTTAAAATTAATCAAAGTAACCCCGGTTTACGGTACCTATAAACATGTTCTGACAATATGTAAGTAAAGAAATAGTAAGAAAAAGTTTTATCTGGTTTAGTTTTGTTAAAAAACAGTATTTCTATGTTTAAGACATGATTTTATGTATGCTTTAAATGAAATAAATGCTTATTTTTTTGTATTTGTGGCCTTTGATGGAAAAAAAAATATCAGAGTTCATGTTATTTTTTTATGCAAAACGGACGTATACGCTCATAAAAGCTTGCACAGCACATATTACTTTCTAATAACCAAACACATCAAAAGAGGGTTAAAATGCCTACAAATTGATATATAACACATATAATATTATTGATGTAAAAATTTTTTTGTGACCAAAAATCGAATACAAAATCTTTAAACAGCTCCCCTGTAAAAAGTAAATTTTTGACTTGTGTCGCTTTTGTATTTAATGGACGATTTGTATGTGTATTTGTATGCTGTAAGTAATCGGAAGGAGTAATCATATCGACGCTGGAAAGGAGAAATTGGATAAGCGACACTTTTGAAGATATTGAGTTATATACACCGTTAGAATCGGCAAATTTTTCTGCGTCGAATGAGCTAGGTTTCGTATCCATCTGACAACTTTTGTGTCGCTTATCCCATCGGTGATTTAGAGAACTTTCGATCATTTTTTATTACTAAACGACTTGGTTTTTGACAACTTTTAAGAAAATGAAGATTAGATAAAATATAATTCAACATAATGAATCTTGGATTATTTTACCTATTTGTCATGACAGGTTAAATTTTACTTGGATATTTTTGCTGTGTAACAACTAATAATCACTTGTGGGTTAGCTATTTCTACCTGACTGTATTATATTTTCTTATGTCGTTTGGACAGTTTTACCTTTATCTTAATTTAAAATGTAAGACTGTTAGACAATATTACTTGACGATGATATCTGAACTAATTGGCGTTTATCCACTTTTACCCCTACATTTATTTATGAACCATTTGTCGCTTAGGTATCCCTTTTTACCTAAGAATCCCTTTTTAAATTAGAATACTACTGTCACTTATCCTAACTTGCATGAATGAAATGTCAGTCAAATAGTTAGAGCAACAATTTGCATACATAAATGTCTGCTATTTTATTCTTTGTCACGTTATGTAGAAACATTTGGCAGATGGGTTGTCCTGTCAATTGTTACTCTGCGTTAAATAAAATGTTTTTGGCACTTTAATAAATAAAAAAAAAAAAGAAATAGGTACTAACTAAAACTATTTTTTAAATGTTATCATAACGTAATACGGTGGATAAACATACCAACATCAACAGGTACGGTTGTTAAAAGTAGATAGTTTTCAAGTGCCTCGTTTGTAGATAGGTACTAACTATTGTCGGCTCAATAACGAGTTATCCTTGTTGATTTTGCATGTTTTAAATAAAGAGAAATGATCTCAAATAGAAAAACAAAATATATTTGTTTTTAAATTCTTAACAATAACTATTACTTACTCACATACTTACCTACTTTTTGGACTAAAATTATAAAAAATACCTAAAACAGTGTCTTTCTTTTTTCACGTGTAATTAAATTCATTTACTAGTCACGGAATGTTACTCTTGTAATTGAAATGACTGACTATGAAGTCTAAAATTGTTTCTCATTTTAAGTATGTGGATATTTCTTACTGATATATTTATGATATTTTTTTCAATTTATACATTTTTACCCGAATATAAAATAAGCCACATCGGCAGTTAGATAATTTTAACATGATGAATTTGTTATGTAAGTCTCGGGTGGACTTTTTTACCTTCCTTATTTCTTTTACAACGTGTTGGTTAGATAATTTTACCTGAATCAATTTTTCCGACCATTTTGCTTAAGCGACAGTAAATCCTTAAATAACACTTGAATACGTTAAATAATTAAAAAATCACATAGAAAACATATTTATGTCCATAAATAATGCTTCAATTATTTGATTTGGCCTGCTAATTCATTTTAATGATTTTTTTTTCCAAAATCTCGGCGGTTTTTTGCCTCTCCTGTAAAGTACGCACTGTGTCGCTTATCCAATTTCTCCTTTCCAGCGTCGATATATTACTTTTTGCCCAATTCTGCAGCAAAAGCACCTGCCAATTACTTGTCCATTGAAGTTGACTATGAAAATTTGAAATTTAAAGAAATTTTGATATTGTCACCCTATAAAATAAATACTATTTAACCAAACTAGCAAACTGCTCTCCGAAAACAAATGAAAATACTTTATGTAGATTTATACAGGGTTATTTTTTCACCAGTACAAAAAATCAACATACGTAATAGTAGTCCAAGTTACAGAATACTAGCATTTTTTGTTACTACCCCTTTAGAACAAAAAAACTAAAATACCGATGTTTGAACTTATCCGCAAACCTAATAAGAAAATTGGACGCATTACGCATTATCAATGTACATAACTAGCAAAACACACGAACTGGCAACTGTTTGTTTACAACGTCATCGCACGTGGCATGGCGGCTTAGAAAAGCGGCGGTGATAATCAACTTATGATTATGACTTGGCAAAAAAATCTTACTTGATCCCAAATCTTCCTTCATACTTGCACTAAGGACAGAAACTTTCTTCATTGAGGCGTATTTAAACACTTGAAATCATCAACTTTATGCACAATGATTGGAATAAAAAAAACATACCTGATTAATGGAGTCCATTTCTCATACTAATTAATTAATTCACATACTTAAGCAAGTGTTCAAAATGTTGGCCGTGGTTATCTAAACTCTTGCCCGTTTTTGAATGTTTCCTTCGATATTTCCCAACACAAGTCTGTAGTTCTCACTTTTAAGTTCATCAAATGCACTTATTATTAGATTTTTTAAGTCTTTTAAATTTTGGGCCTACCCTCACCCCACAAAAACAGTCACACGGGGTCAAATCTGTTGACCTGGCTGGCCATAGCTATAACACTGGCATTTTCCAGGCGGGGCACACTTTCTTCAGCGTATAGCCGCTGGGCTGCCACTGCATTTTCCCCAATGAGAAAATAACTACGAACCATTTCGTACGAGCAATTTCCGACTGAAGGTAGTACGATGCGGCGCGTGCGCACATACCTACGTCAACCGTGACACTGACCGTCCCTGACCTAGTCGCCGAGATTGAGGTAACTGCTATGTTGCCAACTCGTGCGCAGGTCGCTCACCCCTTTCCGCCGCCCTCTGCGTCCCGCACCCCGTTGACGTCTTATCATTAGTAGGCCCATTATTTTGCATTTGCATGAAGGATAAATTAATAATAAGGCCTGACTCGTTACGGATTCGCCAAATTCAAAAGGGCTTTTCTCGACTGTATACCAACCTTATTCGTTCAGGTTTCAGTAATGATAGCTCAAATATCGTAAGAATTTGATGACTGCAAATTTTATTGATAAACATTTTATTAACACCAATTATAATGAATCAACGTGAACCGCGACAGCTTATCATCGCCAAATGCCTAAAAAATACCGAACGCCCGAATCATTTTATCGCAAGGGATCTGAAAATGCCGAGAAGAACTGTAGATGACGTATTAAAATGGTATTTTGAGACTTTGTCTACAGCTCAGAGGCCAAGAACCAAAGAACGAACCGACCTTCGTAACCCAACATTGGAAAAAAAGATCCTAAGTACCATACGCAAAAATCGCAGTATGTCCGAATGTGATGTGGCAAAAAAAAACATCAACAAGTCAATCCATGGTTCAATGTGCTAAATAACGTGCTTCTGTGAAATCTAAAAAAAAACGTAAAATCCCAAAAACGTCGGAAAAACAACGAGCAACTATTAAAACAAGGTCTCGGAAACTCTACGATTTATTGGGCACACAAAATTTTCATATAATTATTGATGACAAAACTTACGTCCAAGCAGATTTTCAAACCCTTTCTGGTGACCAATACTATACAATAGCTGAAGGGAAATGTCTTCCTGAATCTGAAACGACGATTGGAGTTGAAAAATTTGGAGCTAAATATTTAGTTTGGCAAGCTATCTGCCCCTGTGGCGACCGAAGCCGTGCGTATGTAGCGAGGGGCACCATCACCAAGGATGTATACATAAAAGAGTGTTTGAAGAAGCGGCTTTTACCTTTTATACAGAAACATAATATGCTGACTTTGTTTTGGCCAGATCTGGCAACAGCTCACTACGCAAAAGATATAACAAATTTTCTTGAACGTAATAGTATTCAAATGGTACCAAAAAACATGAACCCTCCAAATGTTCCTCAATGTCGACCAACTGAGAGATATTGGGCTTTAGTTAAAGCAATATTGCGTAAATCAGGAAAAACAACAAGTGATCACAATGATTTCCTTCGAAAGTGGAATTGGGCGTGCAAAAAAGTGTCTAAAACCACTGTCGCACACTTGATGGAGGGTATCAGAGGTAAACTACGACAGGAGTGGATTAAAAAGAAGATTCCAGAAAAAATACGTCAAATGTAAAATTTAATACTGCATTCAATGTAATAATATGTATATAAATGTAATATAGTAGCTACTTTTGTTTTAAATGCATTTTGAATTTGGCGAATCCGTAACGAGTCAGGCCTTAAATGAAAAAAAAAATGTCAATTTGATTTGATAAATGTAATCTATTATCGATACCAAATATGTGGGAAAATTTATTGTACCGGTGAAAAAGTAGCCCTGTATATGAGCAAAATATCGTGATGTAAATAAATATTCACTCTTAAAGTGTTACGTAATGATCATCATCATCATCAGCCCATGATAGTCCACTGCTGGACGTAGGCCTCTCCTATTAACTATGCGTATAGACGTATTAGGAGGTAAATGCCCATAATCGCCACGCTGGGCAAGCGGATTGGCGATCGCAGTTTGTAATGTGTCCACTATGATGACGCTGCTGCCCATCACCAATCTTTTATCAAATAATGGTAAGTGACACTTCAATCCCTTAGTCGACTCTTACGACACCCGCAGGAGGAGTTACGTATTGATACTTCTACCTTATAAATAAGGTTGCTAGGTATTCGGCCGCGTCTCAAAATAAGATCGTGTGGTAAAAATTACCGTATTTTCCTGCAATACATCTTCCATAAAATTCAAAGTTGAAATGTGGCCGTATAGCAGGCACACAACGATTTGTACGTTCTTAGAAATTGACAAGTACAGTAAGTAAAGTTGTCGATTTCCTTCTACATGGATTAGGTACAAAACTGTTTGTGTATTCCGTGTACAGGTAAATTCACGAAAGCTGGCACGAATGGATCGAGTAAGTAACAGAAAGCATCTATGTGTGGATGCCTTAATGACAGTAGATACAGGTTGATATAGGACGACGGCATACACACAATGATAGATGTCATTCATTCCATTCATGCCAGCTTTAGTAAATTTACCTATATCAGAAGAATACGAAAAAAATGTAAACAAAATGGCCGACTTTCAATAAGCAGTTTGTTGCCTTTGACACATATCGTGAAATACGTTCATAGATTATTTTTTATGTAAACAGAAATGTGATGGTGGTGGTGTTCTAATGATCGCAGTAGACTGTACTAAGATAGAATGTATTAATGTATGGTTAGTGAAGTCTTAAATCGAAATTATGCTAGGTGTGAGAGACTATACTTACTTGTGTATTGTAATTAGTAACACTTCAATTTAATATTATATAATTGACATTTATTCGTTAAATAATAGCATGATAAACAAAAGCCTGACCACCATAAGCCACTTCAAATTATACTCAGCTGTGTAAAAAACTTTGAAAACAACGCTCTAACAATCGGAGAAATAACACAGATGCACTAAAACTGTCTGGTCTGTGTTATTTTACAATAATGCAGTTAAAAATGTATTTTTCTCAAACTTGCAATGAAATAGATAGATAGATAGAATACTCTTTATTGCACACCTTAACAAAAAAGAAAACATGGTTAAAACAGACGATTATACATAGAGGTACACAACAGGCGGTCTTATCGCTATAAAGCAATCTCTTCCAGACAACCTTTGGGTAGCGGAAACAAATATTGTCTTTACGTTCATTAAAATAGACTCTGAAGTATCGGTTTAAGGGCGCAGTAACTCACTGGAATGGAATGGAATGTCATAACACTTTTCAGGCCTAGGCCTGCAAAGTAACTTTTTTTTAAATTCCGACAACATTGTCATTTTTTTTTGTATTTCTTCATGACTCATCATCATCAGCCTATCTCATTCTACTGGACTTACGTCCTCTCCCTCTCCTATTAATACACGTAATACAAATATTAATTACACGTAAGAACGCATTCGGAGCTAAATACCCATAATAGCCACGCTGGGCAACCGAGTTGGCGAGCTTAGTGTGTCCACTATGATGACGCTGCTGCCCATCATCAATCTTCTATCAACGAATAGTCAGTGACACTTCAATCCCTTAGTCGACTCTTACGACACCCGCAGGAAGAGTTAGGGTGATGACAAATGTATTCTCACTGCCGTCACCACACAGCGGCAGAATATAATACAAAAATACAATACCACGTGCCTTCAATTCCGCATAGCTCTTGAGTAATCCGAGAAAGGAAGGAAGCAGGAATACGCGTATTTAATCAAAAGATATTAAATCGTCTTAAGGCATACTCATGTATTAAATCCAAGCAATATATCGAGATCGGGAACATTCTACATATATTGAATTTACAGTCATACAGTGGTGTTTCGTCGCGGTTAAGATAATAAAAAAACGATCGCCAAGCCGCTTGCCTAGCATCACGATTATGGGCATTACCTTTTTATGCGTCTATATTACGCATAGTTAATAGGACGGGCCTACGTCATGCAGTGGACTAATAGGCCGATGATGTGATTGTATTCTGGCCTGCTACCGAGGACACCGAAGTTCGTAAAATCACCGAAACTTACGAACTTCAGCGTTGGCCGTAGCAGGCCGCCATTTTCCGCAACCCGACATGAAACTTGTCATTTTGTTTATTTGTTTATAAGGATCACAAACAGAAGATACAATACACATTTTACAGAATTTTGGCCACCTTAAGACTAACACAAAAGTTAATTTCAGGTAACTGACGGCACATGTCAAAATAAGTAGCATTAGGATGTAATAAAGGTTGCAGTACACTTGTTCAGTCATCAAACTTATTTTTTTAATAACTCAATAACAGTAAGTGTGATACTAGTTTCTTAAAGAAATTCATTATTTTTGACCTAAATAAGCTTCCCTTTAATTTAACGGAAATCAATAAAAGCACGATGTACAGGCAGGCACATTGGCAGGATGTGTCCATACTGTAATAAGTACTGTTTATTATATAATACTGTGCCGCAACTCAGCACAAAATACAAACGAAAGGATATCCGAAGTATCTGGAAACCATAAACGTACCATACGTGGCTATTTTTGTATTTCACCGCTACCGGTTCAAATCGAATCGCAGTTTTGGTTTTACCCTTCTTTTTGTATTACTTTCATTGCATATCGACTTTGTGTTCCAGATTAAGGTTACATTAGACTGTCTGTACCGAGCCCAAAGACTCAGGACTAGCCAAAATGTCATTCTACAATCGTATACGATAAGCGATAACTAATAAATGTATGAGAATGACAGATTCAGATGGTCGATGGGGTCGAAAAGTGCTCGAGTGGAGACCAAGGCTAGGCAAACGCAGCGTAGGACGTCCACCCACAAGATGGACAGACGACCTTGTGAAGGTCGCCGGGACACGCTGGATGCAGGTCGCATCTGACCGAGGTCTAGAGACTCCAGAGGGGAGGCTTATGTTCAGCAGTGGACGTCTTGTGGCTGGTATGATAATGATGGTGATGACAGATTCAAACGAGAAGCTACGTGACTATTTCCATACAATACTTATTATAAATAAATGATAAATAATATCATGGGACATCTGACACAAATCGACCTAAACCCACGGTAAGCTCCATTAAGGCTTGTGATGTGGGTACCAGGCGACGATATATATAATAGATAGATACATATAGATACTTAAATACATAGACAGCCATGACCAAGGAACAAATATTTGTGATTAATAAATACACAAATAATGCCGTCGCGCATATTCGAACCCGGAACCTGCAGCTTCGTAGGCAGGGTCTCTACCAACTAGGCTACGGAGGCGGATGTTTTCATCTTTTGTTGTGGGTACTAAGCAGATTAGGGATCTGATTACTTCTGTAAATTACAGTAATACCACGCTTTAGGCACTGGTCTCACCGCGAGCTACTAACAGACCCTGCAGAGTTATTCACTAAGGAAACTGCCTTGCTCTCAGCGCTGTGTCAGCGCTGCGGCAGCGTCCAGCCTAAAAACGGTAGGTATTCACTAATGTACCTACTTTAAACGACACTAGTGCTCGGCGACGAATGCGGCGTGAGCTGGAACTACACTGCGTCGAGAGTTTGACGTTTAATTTACGAACTTCGTATTCTCTAATGAAAAACAGCGACGAACTCGCCCACAACCTCGCTCACAGCCTCGATTCCTAATGTTATTGTCTCCTGTTCGTTGCCGCCGCGATTTGGGCTCTACTTTTCACTTACGATCAGGTGGAATGGAGCCACTTTGTTGTGCCAACATAAAAAAAAAATGTCAAATAAAACAGCTAGGATTTTAGACAAGGCTGTCTCGACGTCGAGCTCGTTGACGAACGCAGCGTCGAATGTGTAAATAAGAGAATAGCATAGCTGTGCCTTACGCGAGTGCCTTACAGAGAAAATCAGGTAAAGCGAATTTCGCGTATATCAGGGCCGTGTAATTCAGTACTAAACTCAAGCATTTTCTTTATTTTTGCTATCTGTAACTAGTACACTTGTATTGTTGCAGAGTAGAAGAATGCGATACGAGGTGGTGCGATGCGCCGCACGCAATAAAATAACCAATTTGATATCAATGTAGTTACTAACCCCCTTATTCATAAACGTCTGCTAACTTAACAAGCCGCTAATAATTGTTTGTCCCTGTCGGTCTTAACAATGTGTCCATTAAAGCAAAAGGGACAAACAATACTTAGCGGCTTGTTAAGTTAGCAGACGTTTATGAATAAGGGGGTTATGGTATACCTAAATTTAAAAACCGCGTTATAGCGAATCCGTGTTAAACGGAGTCGCGTAAAGCGGGGTATTACCTACTATTTGTGTGTGTACGTACGCATACAAAAGTAATTGGATTACTTTTTGCCCAACTCTGGTACTAAGCGACAATAGGCACCCATAGGTATGCCACTGTCACTTATACTTTAGATATTAAAATCGCGCTTACAATATGTATCTTTATTCTTTCGTCTATATTAAGCAAATGTTCAACTGCATGTGGAAAACGGTAGCACCATAGACTACCATTAGTAGACTTCGCACCGCACCACAGGTGCATTCCACGAAAGAGTCCACCGATGTCCCGTACGAACATGGTTTTTCTCAAAATTGTGAGTTTGTCGGAATTCTCTTTCGGAACCAGAGGAGTCAAAAATTGCTCAAAAATACATATAATAACTACCTCATAACTCGGAAGAAAACTCAAATTATCGAAATATATACGCGTTTGTAAGTTTGTACTGGACAGGCCATGGAATGCTCCCACAGAATTTTTGTTCGTTTCTATCTTCCAACGGGTTCCACGGAAGACCAGCTCTCCGGCATCAGATGTCAGAGCATATGCTGTGAGTGGTAATTGCAGCTCCTACAGCGACACAATTTTCTCACTTTTTTGTTTTTTTAGCGTCTGTGTATTAGTACAAGTACAGAAAACTCTTCAAAAACCCGTTTAAAGATATAACGACTCTTGCTACGATACTACGAGTATTATGTTCAAATTCCGATCGCGCAACGTTAAATGTCACGTTAGTCACGTAGAAAAGCGCTCTTTTTCTATCGCGTAACTCGTACCTTTTCTGAAAGAATAAGGTTGCCTCCTTTTAAAAAATCTTATTATCTTAATATTTAATAACTACCTTTTTATATTGTTTTTATTGTTCGTTGTTATAATCAATTCTCTGTCAGTCCAAATCGCGGCGGCAACGAACAGGAGACAAGCAGTAACCTGTCAGTTGCCACCGCCATGCTGGCCCGCTAGATTATTTGAAACATTTTAGGTTAGTGATAATCATACCTGGGATAACTGGGGGCAAGTTATAGGGATTTGATATCGATTAAAAAGATGTCGATATAATTTTAATATAAAAAAAGATGTGCTTATTGAACATTCTCGATTATAGTACAGAGGTTCGATGCCATACATATTTGATATCGGGCCTCTTCAGATAGGAAAGTATGCAGATGTCATTTTAATCGAAATGACAATTTAAATATTGATATTTTAATGTTAATTGTACTTTTTTAAAACTATTTTAATATAAACGCGTAACTACCCGTTTCAATTTATTTTTTATTTTAATTGAAGAGTAAGTTGCTGATATTTGTTTATGCCGAATAATATTTTGATGTTGTCATTCACAGTAACATCGATATATTTTTAGTCGATAAAATATTTTGCTACGTCACTTTCGTATAAATGCCCCGAGTTATCCCAGGTATGGTGATAATACACGGGCTGCAAATTACTAAGTAAGACATTAAATATGTAACAAAATGGGTCATTCACGTAATTTAAGTCGATGATTCCTGGACATGTTTCAATTCAAAGACCTTTAATGAAAATAAATAATAGAACGTCATAATTTTTGTGTTAAGAAGTAAAATTTTTTGTAACATGTTTTAGTAGTGAAAAAGGTGACAAATTCAAATTTTCTACGAGCGATCAACAATGCGCGCCTTCTTTTTTAATTATGACTCCTTCTTAAGTGCAGTGGCAGAGTGCACCAGTTTAATTAGTATGACTAACTTTCGTAACACAATTGACGCAATCGATTTTTGCTTTAATAATTAAGGCCTTAACTATGTAATTTTTTAATCGACCCTTAACCAGTTTTGCTATAAGGGCGGATTTTTATTTTGTTGTCGTTTTTTAAAAGTTTCCATATTTGGACTCAGAATCCCAAAAAAAATCCTTTGAGTTACTATTTTTCATACACTTTCTTCGACCGTAACTCAGTGGAAGACAAAAAAATTGTATGGAATTCTCGGGACACTTTTTTCTGCTAATGAGGATCGAAAGAGCTCGCGATTCTGAGTAGAAAAAATATGAATATATCCAAATTTGGAAAATTTGAATAAACTACAACAAAATAAAAATCCACGATTCTCACTCGTATTTTGCGAGTAGTTCGAAAAACCCGCGCAGCTCGAAGGTGTTGATACATTCTCTCGCCAGTCTGCCTGCGACCACGGGTGTAACGTCACGCCCGAAACGTCAGGATATAATTAAACGTAAAGTTACGCGATTAAGACCCGTTTGTCTTTAAAATATGAAATAAAAATCCGCCCATAAATGTGCCATCTAGCGTGAGATCTGTGGCACTACCGTTAAGGGGAGTCAGTCGGCCGGAATAAAAATCTTCGTCTTTTATTGGATCACGATTGAATTTTCGAGCGAAATTGGTTTTGGCTTGGCTAAACGGATTGTAGTTTTTAGGGGGGTCATATAAATACACTTGTACATCTGTTTGTGCGTTGCAAATGTCGTGGTTTAATGGCTTAGTATACAGAGCGTTCCAAAACTACGGGCCATGAAGGGAAAGTACCTTTAATATCGTAGACAGAATATTTTGTTGAAAAAAGACTTCATGTTATTTTTAAAAGTTAGTAATAAAAAGTAAAGTAAAAAATAGTATATTACGACACAAGAGCAAAAAACATGAAATTCGAAATGAGTGGCGATGTTTTAAAACACGACCGATAGGGAGTGTTTTAAATCGACACGAGTTACGAATTTCGTTTTTGCACGTGTCTCGTACGACGTTTTCTAGTGCAGATGGCGCTCCGAAGTTTTGGACATGACGTAAAATGACACACTTCTCGCACTAGAGCCTAAAAAGGCACCATTTGTACTAAAAAATAAATACCTCCTGTTTTTTATAATGCCAATCGCGAGCGTGCACCTAAATAAATAATTCTTCTAGTAAAACGTATAGTATCTGAAATGAAAGGAATAGGGTAAAATTACAAAAAAATATTAGAACGCATTAAGAAGTAATGCCTATTTTAATCGCCACGCTGGGCTAGCTTGGCGATTGTGTCCACTACGAGGACGCAAAGAAAGTATATTTCGCTCGCAGTATATTGAGATAGACAAGTAAATTTACGCTACCATATGTGAACTGACAGACAAAGAGATCCGTAAGAATTTGCTCCAATTTTATATTTTTAAGTATTCATTTTAAATTAATAATACTAGATATTATCGTATGTAAATATATTTTTGAATTGCATGACAAGCGTAACGCTGACACTTATTTAATTTATTCTTCTAAACTTCATAGACAATCATATCGATATGACACCTCCGCCGCAAATCTTTATCCCACGTCATTCGAATCTTCGCGTGGTATTATGGTGGACAGTACTTGATCTATATGTCTGGTCCAAGTCTCCCCGGAGTCCATCTTAATTTCATAGTGTAACTTGCCTCAGTTTTTAGTGATTGTTCCAAATTCCCATTTATTCCGTCTGTAGACATAGTCACGGGCCTGTACTCTCTGGCCGACAGTAAACGCCCGGATCATATATGAAGTCTTCCCTTACGTTTAAACTACGAAGGCCGTTAAATAAATCAATACAAATATATATGTACATGTACATGGACCCACATCATGGAGGCTGTACACGCGCTCTAAATCACGCTCACCGCAATGTATGCTAAAATTGAGAAATGTGGAAACACACGGCTGAAAACAGATGTCGCGGTTGTATGATTTTCCTAATGAGGAATGGTAGGTATACATTCCTAGGTTGTATGATAATTAAGTAGCTACTTTTAAAGGTTCACACCTTTAAAAGTAGCTACTTAATTTTTTTGCAGCTAGTTTTAATTAGAAATCTAGTCATTTTACTCTATTCCTTTTTCTTAAGATACTTTAGAAAAATATTTCTTTAGTCGCATGTTCTTGATGGGCATCATAAAAACAGGAGGTGTTTATTTTACACATTTGAGTTAAAAAAAATATCTGGGACATCTTACACAGATCGACCTAGTCCCACGGTAAGCTCAATTAAGGCTTGTGATGTGGTCACCAAGCGACGACATATATAATAGGTAGACACATACAGCTACTTAAATACATACACAGCCATGACCAAGGAGCAAATATTTATGATAAATAAATACACAAATAATGCCCTCGCCGGGATTCGAACCCGGAACCTCCAGCTTCGTAGGCAGGGTCACTACCGACTAGGCTACGGAGGCTGACAACCTTAGGTTGGTTCGATTCCCAAACGAGACAAGTAAGTTTGAGAACAACTTTTAAAAATAAAAGTCTTATTTCAGCAAAATACCTACGATATTTAAGGTACTTTTCTTTCGAGCCCCATAGTTTTGGGCCGCCCTGTATATTAAAATTAATTCCATTTCCCATGGTGTAAATTAACGTTACTAATTTGCAATTTATTGTGTGCCCGCCGTAACATATATACCGTATGTACCCAACATTTGTCAATTTATAGTCGTCCCGGGCACCTGTTACGACCCAAATTTATATTAAACTACTCCTCGTAACACCTTTTTGTTGAACTTGGATTTAAATTGAACACAAAACTCTACGCCCATACTAAAATGACATATATTTCACGTGGGTTTAGTCGTTATAGTGGACATACTACTGCAATCGCCAGTTCACTTCCCCAGCGTGGCGATTATTAGATTACCTCCTAAAGCGTCCGTTGACTACCTAGGGCCTGTTTATCAAAAGCTTGTAACTTGTAATACATGTGGAAGTCTCTTTTTATCGCCATTAATTGGATAAGGACTTCCGCGTGTAATACAAGTTACACGCTTTTGAGAAACAGGCCCTGTAGTCAACGTACTCTTTAGGAGGCAATAATGTCTAAAATCGCCACGACTTTGCGCGAGCGACGGTGTCAAATTTTCTCATGCAAATTTTTTCAGCATGTTCTATAGGTAAGAAACTTGAGTAAGTCACCTGTTGTATGTAGTAGTAATCTATTCAATTAGACAATACTATCTACGTTTAAAATGCGAACAAAAATGCTTATGTGGATAGATTACGACCACACACAACAGGAGCTTTTCTTAACTTTTTACCTATGTTACTTGTACATTGCGGGTGCAATATACCTAATGTACCGTCGCTGATAACTTGTCCCAAAACTGTATGGAATATTACCAAAGGGTAAGTTTCCCTATAATATTATTGGGGAATTGGAAATTTACGGAAACTGCCCAACTTTACCTACTAAAACATTCTAATTTGAATCACACCATCAGTCAAGAATCTATCTCAGTTCACTGTTGGACGTAGGCCTCTCCTATTAACGACGCATTAGGAGGTAAATGCCCATAATCACCACGCTGCGCAAGCGGATTGGCCATCGCAGTAATATGTCCACTATGATGACGCTGCTGCCCACCATCAATCTACTATCAAGAATGGTCAGTGACAATTCCCTTAAGCTAGGCGTCCACAGACCCGAATCGTACGCATCGGACGCATCGCATTTAGTATTCTTTGTATAGAAAGTTATACAAGTGTGTCCACTGTTCCGCACCGTACGTATCGTGATATCAGTGGAAGAAATGCGATGCGATGCGTCCGATGCGTACGATACGGACATGTGGACGCCTGGCTTTAGTCGGCTCCTACGGCAAAGGGTGAGGTGGTGACAAATGTATTTTTACTGCCGTCACCACACGATCAACTACTTCACCACTACCACTAGTACACTTTGGATAACTCTATTTTAAATTGTATTTACCGGAAGGCGTAGCGTGGGTAGGCCCCCCACGAGGTGGACTGATGACCTGGTGAAGGTCGTAGGAGTGCGATGGATGCGGGTGGCACAGGACCGGTCATTGTGGCAATCTTTGGTGGCCTATGTTCAGCAGTGGATGTCTTTCGGCTGATATGTTGATGATGATGATATTGTATTTAAAAACTCATTACAACAACACAACAATTAGGGTATAAAATCACACCCCTATTTGCATATCCCTTGTCAATTGCACCCCAAGGCTAGGATTTGCAGGGTGGCCATATTTAAGGACAAGGCTTATTTATTGAGGATAATCCCGTTTTTAATTTCGCGTGGGAAAGGTTATTTCCGTAATTGTATTTGTGGATATGCAATTTTATTATGAGGTAAATAATCTTGGCTTTGTATACTTACGATTGATACGAAAACGTTTGTTTTTTTAGTACCTTAATTAACATTTTTGAGCATTTTTCAAATAGTTGGACATTTGGATCACGTGTTTGATATTGATAAAAATTGAGCTTACCGTGGGACTAGGTCGATTTGTGTAAGATGTCCCAAGATATTTATTTATGTATCTATTATAATTCGAATGCCGAAAGTACCCTATGGCTTAGCAATATGTGTGAAAACATTACTAAAAATTTTGATGAGAACATTTAATTTTGGTGCTTTGCTACCGCTATCCAATGCAAATTTGTTGGTCGAAAAAAGCAGTTTATCTCTTCATTACAATCGTCTAAGATTTGATTAGACAAGATAGCTGTTGAATAAACGTTTAACTTCAAAGCATAAGCCGTTGTATATTTTGACAAGCTTTACCATCAAACTGTTATTTTAGCTGGCTTAACTACACTGTGACAAGTCGGCAAAAGGTAAAACAATAAACAGGGGTTGAATTTGTTAGGGGATAATTTGTTTCCATTGTACTGTGGAGTTGTCAATTGCCAAAAAAATTGTACATAGCAAGGGATACATACATGGGCGGATTTTTATTTTGTTGTAGTTTTTTAATTTTCATGTTTTTGTTTTTTTCATATCTTTTCTACTTCGATTCGCGAGCTCTTTCGATCCTCATTATTAGCAGGAAAAAAGTGTCCTACGAATTCCATACATTTTCGTGTATGAAAAACAGTAACTCAATGGATTTTTTTTTGGGACATTTTTTTATTTCTATCAGGATGGAAAGGGCTCGTGATTCTGAGTAGAATAAATGTAAAAAAGTCCTTTTATTTTTTTTTATAAAACTGGTGATGCGTAGGTATTTGTTTAGTGATTTAGTATGTTCTAAATTTAAACTTTTGGGTCATTTAAATAAGTGTTCAGTATTAGTTTCCCTCTCGCTTTATTTTTGTTTTGTTTTGTATATCCTTTTATGTATTATCAAGGGTTAGCTGGATGAGATCCCTGTGAGGGATAAGTTCGCCTTTGTACATATTCTTAAATTTACTGTTTTTTTACTCTCTGTAAACTTGTTTATGTGCAATAAAGTTATATATACATACATATACATATATGTATACATTATAAGCCTATCACAGTTCACTGCTGGACATGCCTCTTCTATTAACTATGCGTATACGCATTAGGAGGTAAATACCCATAATCGCCACGCTGGGCAAGCGGGTTGGCGATCGCAGTAACGTGTCCACTATGATGACGCTGCTGCCCACCATCAATCTTCTATCAAAGAATGGTCAGTGACACTTCAAGCAGCCACATGGTGACGGCAGTAAGAATACATAGTCACCATCCCAACTCTTCCCGCGGGTGTCGTAAAAGTCGAGTAAGGGCTTAAACAAAACAAAAATCATGATGCTTCCATTGTGTTACGAAAATTAGTCAATTTAGTCATATGAATTATAAATGGCATACTTCGTCCAACAACCATTGCCAGTAGAAAAGGGCGTCATATTTAAAAAATGCAGGCTTACTACCGCGAAAATCGAAATTCGGAAATTTCGAGGATTCTTCTCTGTCACTCAAACGAAGGCGTCATTAGAGTGAGAGAGACAAATATTCGAAATTTACGAATTTCGTTTTTTGCGGTATCGCTGACCGCAGGTGCGTATTGTTGACTGCTCATAGAAAATTTAAATATAAATTCACTGCCTTTTTCTAAACGGTTTTATTTAACTTACTCCGTTTTCCTTGGGTCAAATTTAGTAATTGAAATTTCACCCTTTTTTTAGTACGTAAAATGATTATTACGTAAAATTTAACCTCGTGACACAAAAATTATGACATAAATAGTAGATTACATGCCAAGGCCGTTTAAGTGAGAAATGTCTCGGATGTCGTGTAATTGTAGGCCGAGACGAAGCCGAAGCCGACAAGCATGTGATCCGAGGCTTTCCCATTTAACGGTCGAGGTGTATATTATTTTTCTGCTCAACGGAGCCGGTAGGCGGCAACTTAGTTTAACGCAGCGGCCGGCAAAGTGCTGTTTGCCGGCCGAAGGGCAAAAAATTACATTTTTTTTTGCATTCGACCCATACTCGTCAAAGTCAAAGTATTCTTTATTAAATTTCGCCCAGCAACGAGCGCTTTTTAATCGTTAAACTAAAAAGCAAATGAGAAAAAAAACGACTTCCTAACTAACTAACAATAGGTTAATAGGTATAACCAATTCGTGAGACAATGGAAACACGTTGTTAATTCTTCATCACGCCCCAAAAGGTTCGTAGGGTGAGTAATTTGACG